>JALGBA010001368.1:0-81435 GCA_023970755.1 Azemiops feae
TTGGTTGGAGATGCCCCAGTTCACGCAGTTCTGCTTCAATCCTGGATCCATTGAGACTTGGGCTCAAATGAGAAAGCAATTTTGTGTTCTGTTTTGTCACAGACAGAACTTTATTGGCAATCCAAGTTATCATTGGTATTCTTGAATTATGAACTCTTAGGAAAGTATCCCCTCTTTGTGTGTTGCAAACAGCCATTTCCAGTGGGGAAAACAGAACAAAGCAGAGTGGGGGAAAATATTTTCCTTTGGTATATTTCCAGTCTGAATTACACCATGGCAGGGTCCCTACAGGAGAGCTCTTTTAAGGATTATGTATTAATAGAAAAGCAACTAACTTACCTCTGTTCCTAAATGCTAAAGCTGTTGCACATAAAAAACAGAGGAGCTCTGATCAACTATCACAGCCACCATTTTGACAGTTTTGCTGTACTGTTGTCTGTGGACGCCCCCACTAAATGCAAGCATGGGATAAACTGAGCCTGGTTTGTTCTCAGTCTTTTAAGTGGCCACAGACTACTAGCAAAAGTGGCATTTGATCACAAGGCAAGGAGGCATTGAGAAATGTTTCCCCTTTTGCATTTGAGCATCCAAGAAGGGACAGAAAAAGAGAAAATGAAAGAGGAAAGACAAAGAAAAAAGAAGGAAAGAGAGCAAGGAAGGAAAAAGAAGGAAAGATGGGAAGGAAGAAGAGAATAAAGAGGGAAGGAAAAAGAAGAAAAGGGGAAGGAAGGAAGGAAGGAAGGAAGGAAGGAAGAGGAAGGAAGGAAGGAAGGAAGGAAGGAAGGAAGGAAGGAAGGAAGGAAGGAAGGAAGGAAGGAAGGAAGGAAGGAAGGAAGGAAGGAGATTGGAATGAGAGGGTTAGCACTTGGCCACGAGCAGCTCTGCTGCCCTTTCGCCATCCCCTTGTCCCCTCCTCCTGATCTGTCCTGGTGGTCTCCCATCCTCTCCCTGAGGATGCTTTGGTTACAAAGCCAGGTCTCCTCATGGGGAGAGGGAGTGGGCCTCTCTCTGACCCACACATTTTGCCCTCCCACACACACTAGCAACAACTTGGCCAAGGAGAGCGAGCCAAGCAGCAGCAGCTGTGAGGAGAAGGTAAGCGCAGCCAGGCGCCCCCTTGGGAAAGGCTGGACTGGGTGCTTGCCCTCCACTGCCCAGGGCTCTGGGCAGCCTGCATCACTAGGGGTCCTCTGCATGGTCTGAGAGGGACAGCAAGGCTCCTCTGGTGAACAAGGGTATAGTGTTGGCTCTGGTCTTGCCTTCCTCAGCTGGAGGCAATGGATCCCCCCAGCGCTCCCTGGGCCACGACAGGCACCCCCTGACATAAGTGACGTTGAGCTGGCCATGGCCACCTGGCCATGCCACCCCCGCTATGCCCACCCCAGCCACGCCCCCCATCCCCCCAAGGTCAACCACAACCCTGATGCAGCCCTCAATGAAATCGAGTTTGACACCCCTGCTCTAGTGTGTGATGACTGATTTAATCTTCATAAAGAGAGACTCTTGTTTAGCACAGATGAGGACCAAATTTTAGCTGGATTAAAGCCCTGGGGCTATTGTAACCTGGGACTAGTCCCACTGCACCATGGGAAAAAATCTCCATCAACTTCATTATGGAACTACTGGAAAGTTTGGGGAATACAGTCATATGGGTCATAAAAGACCTGTTTTCTAAACAAGTCCACTTTGTGGCTTGCCCCAAGATACTCTGCCTGGAGCCTCACCAAGCTGTTTGTACAACAAATATATAAGCTCCATTGGGCCCCAGAGAGGATAATTTCTGACTGGGGGTGCAATTCTCTCCTAAATTCTGGCAGGAGTTCCTAACAGGGGCTTAGCTCCTCACACTTGTCCCAAACTAATGGAGGCTGTGAACATACAAATGGCGTGTTGGAACAATATCTAATTTTTTATGTAAATTACCAACAAAACAACTGGGCAGAGCTGTTGCCATTTGCAGAGGTCACTTATAACAATTCTGTCCATAGTAGCATGGGATTTGTGTCATTTCGTGTAGCCACCAGCCTGGATTTTGCACCTATGCCAGAACTCCCTCAATCAATCAGAAGAGAACTGAAAGGGACCTTGGAGGTCTCCTAGTCCAACCCCCTGTTCAAGTAAGAGACCCTATACCAACATGCCTCTTTTGCTGACTGGGTGAAAATTTTGCAAAATACCTGGCAAGTTGTCTGGAAGGCAAGGGAGACATACAAAAATATGCTGATAGGAAGAGAGCCCCTCAAAAGGAATTTAAAGTGGGGGATAAAGTACACCTTTCCAGTAAGTTCCTGCAGTCCAGAAAACTATGTAAAAAATTAGGACCAAAATACATTGGACCTTTCCCCATCCTTAGGGTGAAATTGGCTGAAATTGCAAAAAAAAAAAAAACTTAAATGCATCCATCTGTCTTCCATTGCAGCCTTTTGAAAATTGAAACAACATCACCCTTGCATCCTGCAATGAAATCATCACCTCCTCCTATATTGATTGAGGGGGAAACAGCATTTTGAGGTAAAAGAAATTCTAGATTCCCACATCCATAGGGGCAAACTTCAATACTTAGTATTTTGGAAGGATTTTCCCCCCTTGGACATTGAGTGGGTTAATGCACAACATTTGCAGTCACCCTGCCTTACTCACCAATTTCACAACCAACACCCCAACAAACCCAAATAAGCTTATTGATTAACCATCACTCCTTTTGTTTTCTTTTCTTTTTAAGACTAGTCATTTTCAGGAGGGGCAGAATGTTAGGACTGCCATCCTGCTATGCTATGCATTGCCTGTTGTCAGACTGCCATGTTTAATGGGGAGGAAGAACTGTGGGGTGGGATAAGAGGGGGTTAGCATGAGAGAAATGGAAATTAAGCATCGGACCAACCTATGAGAGCCAACAGCCATTCTAAGTTCACACTATGGAATGCAGAACCATCCAGCCTGTGAAGACAGGGACTGTTACCCAAACAATTTGTTAGCACTTAATTGGACAGTTGTTGATAACCAGGGGGGAAGGTGGGAACAGGGGAATATTATCCATATACTTTGGGCACAAAAACCTCAGATCCAGCTTTGCTTCTTCTGTAACCACTTAGCTTTAATAAAGTGTACTTTTGGCTAACCATGGGCTCGAAAGTCTTTCTTTTCTAACTGACCAATCATTTAAATATGAGCCAGCAGTGTGCTGCAGCTGCCAAAAAAAGCCAATGCAATCTTAGCTGCATAAACAGAGGGAAAGAATCAAGATCCCATGGAGTGTTCGTACCACTTTATAAGGTAAGATAAGGTAATGTAAGACCTCACTTGGAATACTACATCCAGTTTTAGTCATCACAATATAAAAAAGATGTTGAGATTCTGAAAAGAGTGCAGAGAAGAGCAACAAAGATGATCAGGGGGCTGGAGACTAAAACATATGAAGAATGGTTGCAGGAATTTGATATGTCTACTCTAGTGAAAAGGATTGGGAGTGACATGATAGCAGTGTTCCAATATTTGAGAGGCTGCCATAAAGAAGAGGGAGTCAACCTATTTTCCAAAATACCAGAAGGTAAGATAAGAAGCAATTGATGGAAACTAATCAAGGAGAGAACCAACCTAGAGCTAAGGAGAATTTCCTGACAATGAGAACAATTAACCAATGTACTGGCTTGCTTTAAAAGTTGTGGGTGCTCCATCACTGTAGGCTTTTAAGAAGAGATTGGACAGCCTCTTGTCTGGAATGGTATAGGGTCTCCTGCTTGAGCAGGGGATTGAACTAGAAGACCTCCAAGGTTCCTTCCAATTCTATTTTTCTGTTATTTAGGGAATGAGATAAGGAACATCTCCAACTTATATTTATCTTAAATAAAATTCCTTGGTGAACTTCCTACCACTCTTTGGCTAGTTCCCACTATCAAAAGACTATGCCAGTGATTGGGTAGACATTTGATGAGTTCAGTCACAACAAGATTAGACAGATTGCCTCTGCTTTGTTCAGTATGATTGCCAATAAGAATTACTTACTCATCACTATTTCCTCAAGAATTACCCATGCAAAAACTAAGCCAATGCATCTGGAAATATCCTTTGGGCTTCCATTTAAAAAGACAAATTTAACAGCAATGTATAATTTAACAGAATAACAGTTGGAAAGGACCTTGGAGGTCTACAGGAGACCTTTATCATTCCAGACAAGTGGTTGTCCAGTCTCTTCTTAAATGCCTCCAGCGATGGAGCACCCACAACTTTTGAAGGCAAGATGTTCCACTGGTTAATTGTTCTCACTATCAGGAAATTCTTTTTTTCTTCTTTGCACTAGACTAGACAAATCCAATTCATGTTTTAGCCTCCAGACCCCTAATCATCTTTGTTCTTCTTCTCTGCACTCTTTCCAAAGTCTCAACATCTTTTACAACTCTCTGGTGTACTTGTAACATTCCTTGTCCAATCTATTTTCTTTGGTATGTACAGTCTATCAGTATCACTGCGTGGATGAAGGCTATGATTCATTATCATTATTTTTCTGGTTTTCTTAACCAGGGCTTTTAGTTTTGCTTGAATCCAGTCCACTATTCCAGCTGTGTATCTAATGACTGAAATTGCCCAGATGTGAATTGCTTTGAGGATATCTCTTCACTGAGTTTGGACTTCACAGAGAAGAAGATATATTCAATATGTTGTTTTATTGTCCTATTATTTTTTTCTTTCCACAAAAACAAATTTGTTGTGTTCAACTATTTCTCTTTTATTGTACTCTTTTTATTGCAATGGCTGATCAAAGACTGTAATAAAGATATTTGATTTGATCTTCTTTATTCTTATAAGGTATTCACTTCTGATCTTCTGTTTGACTTCAGTGTGTTTGATGTGGTTAGTTTGAAGGATGCCCAGATATTTGTAGTGATCATCTTCATTCAGATGTTATTTCCATAGGGAATCTTGATTCCTTCAGTTTTCACCATTTTTTCCTGTTGATGGTGTGAGTAATACATTTGCAATATATTGCAAAATCAATTGCAATATATTGACTGTATATATGAAGAATGTTGAATAGTGATTCTATTTCACGTCATTTTTCCATACAGCTTCAGATTATCCATGTAAAAAATATGGGATAGCCTAGTAGATGTTTTTGAAGTTTGATAACCATGACCTAACTTGTTCAATATAGTTGACAGAGGAATCAGTGAACTGTCAAATAGTAGTGGTAAGAGTGGCTTTCCCTGAAAGATTAGTCTCTTGATATTAATTTCCCAATCTATCATCAATGAACTGTATCTTCAATTGTGCCACTGATCTTTGCATGAAGCTTTTGATATTTCTATTGATTCCTGTTATTTTTAGGCATTTGATTATCCAATCACATGGCAGGAAGTCAAATACCTTCTTGTAATCAATTCAAGCTATATTCAGATTGGTCTTTTTTACATCATCATCATCATCATCATCATCATCGTCGTCGTTGTTGTTGTTGTTGTTGTTTTATTGCATAGTCAACCAGATGTTCAGACTGGATTTAGCATTTTTGTCCACCTATTGAGTCCTTCTCAAGGATATAGAATAGGCAGATCTTTATGTGTTAAAGATGTAAAGCTTACATGATGTAAGCTATAGTGAGTACTACCTTTGCTTTCTTCTGTCACAGTTGTTTTATTTCTGTTTGCTGATCTTTGTATTTTGTTATCTTATCCAATTCATTCTCTTCTATTCTGCTGTCTCCAGGTACTGTTACATCCACTGTCCAGACTTTCTTATCTCTTTTATCAACAACTGTCAATTCTGGGCTCTTATGTAACAGATGTCTGTTTGTCTGTTTGAACTCTAAAGTCCAAGAGCATTTTAGCATCTTCATTGTTACCAGATATTGCTGGTCCAAGAATCTGGAGTCAGTACAGAAAGGAAATGAAGGATGTCTGTCCCAAGGAGTAACGAGGCAAGACAAAGCTTAGAAAAGAATAAAAAATCTGGAACTGTGGATGCAAGTATAGACAGACCCACAGTGGCATGGGGGAGAAAAGAGGAGAAAAGACTTAACTAAGAGGGATGACTAGAAAGTAGAAAAATAAATGGTTAGCCTAGTAAGAGACAGTGGAGAAGATCAACTTAAAATGCTTTTAAATTACAGGAAAGAGAAAAACTTTTCCTAAGAGATAAAAGGAAAAACTCATTGCAACTGTTCACTCTACTGGAGGTCCATTCCCTAAAGAAAAAGATGGTAAGAAAGATTGAGGTCTGCCAGCATTTCAGAAGATTCCTTGGTAGATTGGCCAATATGAAGAAATAGAAGTTGGCAGCACCAACTTTATGTTTGTATTTTTCTTATTGGATTAAGGGAGGGGAAAAATATAGTCCCTTAGAGACTTTTTTCTTGCCACTCTCCCATCCTGAAATTAACTTTATGGAATAAGCTTCAAGATCAAACACTGAACTACAGCAACTTTGAGGCAGGATTTTGCTCCTTCACCAACCACATTTTCCAAGATTTGCATAGATATTTACCTTATTAGGTTTCAAAATAAATAAAATGAAATTACATGAATACATCAAGTAATATGTTTTACTTCTTCAAGGGAAATTCCTGAGTTTGGCAATGGTTTAAAATCAGCGAGGGTTGGACTGGGAAAGACTTATCTAGAAGAGAACATTAGCCTAAATAGTTCTATTACTTTTTTCAATTGTTTCTGTTTCAACCAAAACAGTTAATGCAACTTGGCCATGATGAGAACAATGGCTGGCTACACTGCTCTTGGTGCGCTGCTGCTGTTGGCAGGGGGGGGCATGCCAGGTCTGGCTCGGGCAGGGATGGGGCAGGCCCTTTTCTCCATGTCCTGCAAAGGGAAAGGGAGCCCCAGAGGGTCGAGTTGGGAAGAAGGCAGGAAGCCATCCAGCTTACTGCCTCTCTTTGCCCCCTTTCCTACTTCAAAAAGCCCTTGGCTGGAGGTACTGCATGGCCATTTGCCCTGCATAGCAACCGCCATGTCTCCTGCCCCCCCCCCAGCCCAGTGACCAAGGCTACTGCCCACCCCACCCGGCCACTGGGAGGCACATTTAAATGTCCCATGCAGCAAATCACCCAGGGAGAAGCATCCCTTGGTGAATTGCTGGGATAAGGGGGTGAGGCAGGAGCACTGACACACCATTGTTGGGTGAGGAGCACTGGAGCATAAATGCCAGTGGTGGGTTGGTTGTGGTGATGGGCCATGGAGACATAGGCATGGAAATGTGACCAGCACCAATTGTCCTAGACTCTACAGGCATATAGCAGGCAATCCAAGGCTGAGGAAACTTCACAGTTCCCTTTCCTAGAGCTTTGCAGGGGGAGCTTCAAACAGTTGAGCTTTGACAATGAGCAAGCATAAGTATTGCTTATGTTATCTTTTCTTTAGATCTCAGGGTGGAATATACAACTCTTTGCCCTCAGGGTTGTGGGGAGAGAGGACTCCGTTAATTTAATAGATGAGATCATAGTGCAAAACTTTAATTTATCCATTCAGACATTAGCAAATCAATGCTGACAGAAAAAAAAAATAGGAAGATGGTATTAGCTGAACCCAAAGTTATAACGGGCCCCTTAAGACTAACTATTGAACGTCACACAGAACCCTTGCCACTCTGTGATTTTCATTGTGTTATATATTAATTGGCTACAGTTACATAATTCACATGAGTTATGTGAGGAAGAAATTTCTTTCCCATCCCTAAAATGTCTGGTTAGAAGCCTTTCACTCTCATCCTCTCCATAGGCATATACACATGGTGACCTGTCTTGCCAGAAAAATATGCAGAATTTACAGATGTAGATCTCAGGATGATAACTCTATGATTCCCAGCATGGCTCATCAGAACAGATGAGAGATTAGCTACCGGAAGGACAGTCTCTCCAGCTCCATCCTCTTCTGGGTTGCAGAACTTGCCAAGTAGGTTGAAAAAAACATTAGGAGAGGACAATAAATGTTGGCACAGATAACACAAGAAGGGGAGGCATACAATCCTTCTATCTCTGCATTAAAGGGCCAGTTATTGGGAAACTGCCAACTAGGCTGGAAGGAGAGTTCAAGCAGAGACCCAGCTTGGAATAATTGCCCAGCTGCAAGTGGAAAAAGCTTGGGTTAAAAGATAATAAAATTGTTTACATGTCAGGCAGAAACAACCAAGCCCATAGGTGAAGGGTTCAAATTACTGATTTATTGCTCAAACGTATGCACAGGAACTTTCTCAGACTAATGGATAAAACTAAAGTTCAATGGCAATTGGGGTGTTGGATCTGATCTCTTGTGACTATGTAGAGATTCTAAACTGATTTAACTGATCACTTGACTTCTCTCCCAGTTCTGCTAGTCTTTCTCCCATATTACTTTACTTATTTACTAGTGGCTCTGCTTGCTTGTGCCTCACACTTATCTAGTGACCTCAGTAAGCTACTCAGAGACAGAGAAAGGATTAAATCAGCATTGTGTTCCCATTCTTGAGTTTTCTTTACACAAAGGAGGGAAGATTAAGTCTAGTGTGGGCAGTGGTGTAAAGAGTTATGAAAATGATCTTGGGAAAGATTTCCAAAAGCCGTAAGGACAACAGGTGCTAAAGCATGAGTTAATCCCAGGGAGGCAGGAAAGTACTAAAAAATATTTAAACTGTCTCTTCCCTGGATTCCTGCATATAAGAAGGGAAGAGAAAGCAAAATCAGACTCACAAGATTCTCTTATTATAACCTATCTCAAGAAAGTATAGTTTTAGTCTTCCTGCGGAATCAGTTCCTGATCTTATCTATCCCATAGGGCTAGAGCATATCAAAACACCTCATTCCTTTTATATGAAACCTATACCAGGGAAAGAAGCCACAACCAGGACAGAACATGATGAAGCATATTGATTCTAGATTGACAATGGAATAAAACAAGGATGGATATTCTCTACTAATATAGAAAACAGTTACAGATAGAAGATGAAAGTAACATTTGGAAGATATAGAATCAATAAGATCAATAGCTTGATAGTTGAGAAGGTAGATGATCTGCCAGTGTTAGTAATGAAAATGAAAGGGTATAGTGAATCATTATACTCCCCATTATAGTGAGACTAAAAATAAATGTAAAAATAACTAAACTAACGAAAACAGGAACAGTTAGCAGATTCAACATTAACTGCATAACTCATAACAAAAACATTGAAACTGTGATTATCTTCTGCCTTTTAGGATTGATCATCAACAGCAAAGGATCCATCCTAGAAATATATAGAAATAAATAGAAATAGAAGATGGGAAGGAAGTAACAGGCAGTAGAGAGAAAGCAGACCTGCTTAACTCATTCTTTGCATCAGTTTTTGCACAAAAAGAAACTATAGCCCAACCTACCAAACACATAACTTTAAAAGTCAGACTAGAAATAAAAATTAAAATAAGCAAGAAAATGGTTAGAGAATACCTATCTGATCTTGACGAATATAAATCTCTGGGACCTGATGGTTTACATCCCAGGGTTCTGAAGGAGCTGTCAGATGTTATCTCGGAACCATTGTACCATATTTTTAAAAAAATCCTGGAGCACTGGGGAACTACCAGAGGATTGGAAAAGAGCTGATGTGGTTCCCATCTTCAAAAAAGGAAAGAAAAAAAAACAGACCTTGGAACTACAGACCAATCAGTCTAATATCAATACCTGGAAGATATTGAAAAAAATAATCAAAAAACAATCTGTGAACATCTAGAAACAAATAAAGTTATAACTAGTTTGTTAAAAAGAGATCATACCAAACCAATCTTATTTCATTCTTTGATAAAGTGACTAAATTAGTAGACCAGTGAAATGCTGTGGATATAGTATACTTAGACTTCAGCAAGGCATTCGACAACCTATTTCTTGGTAAGCTGGAAAAATGTGGGATAGACAGCATCACCACCCAGATGGATTTGTAAGTGGCTGACCAACAGTACTCAATGAGTACAACAGTACTTAATGGTACTACATCTACATGGAAGAAAGAAAGAAAGCAGTGGGGTTCCATAAGGTTCCATCCTAGGCTCAGTACTCTTCAATATCTTCAGGATGGGGGCCATGAAACTGTTGCCCACCCCATCTCCCCCCATCCTGCAGCTGATGGTGTCAAACCCACCCAGGGTGGTGGGAGACCCCTATCAAAGGAGGGCAGGCACTGGCACATGCAATCCCAGTGGCAGCTGAGGTTCCCACCCAGGCACCCCTGGCAGCAGTGGAGTTGGATATGTCTTGGTTCAAGAGGATTGACCATCACTTCCCCTAGCTGTCTGGTTTGATGGGGGCCCAACAACTTGGCCTTTTCCTGTCCCAGGTCTGGAACTACTTGGGGCGGTGTATCTGGACAAGAGTATCCGGGTCAAAGTTGTTACATTCAACCTGAAGGGGAATGCAGTAGGATGGCTGGTGTCTCTCCAGCCAAAGCTGTAAGACCTGGATGGTTTCATGCAGTGTTGCGAGACAGATTCAAGGACCCCACAGCAGCCTGGCATGCAGAGACCTACATCCAGTCCCTGAGCAAGGCAAGCTGCCAGTTGCAGAGAATATCCTAGATTTTCATAGCCTGGAACCTCACCTAAGAGACTGGCCTGAGCTTATGCTAGTCTACCAATTCTGGGAGGGGCTGAACAAGGAGCTGTATAACAATTGCCTACTCCAGGGATTGGCCCATGACCATCGAGGTGGTACCAGTTAGCCACAAATGTGGAGCTCAACCTGATGGAGTACCAGGAGTATGTTGCACTTGAGAACTGGCGTCACTGAATGCCCAGTGCCCCGGGAGGAAGAGGGGAGAGAAGCCCCACAGGAGCCCAAGAGAATGCTTCCAATGTGGGAAGGAAGGCCACTGAGTGGCCAACTGTCTCGCACCACAGCTGGCATCTGCACTGCAAGCCCCAGCCCAACCAAAGCAAAAAAACCTTACAAAAAAAAATCTACAAAGCCGAAGGAGAAAACATGGGTGGCTCAAATGGTCGTAGAGGTCTCTCCCCAATCCAGTGAAGGGGAAGGAATGCCAACTCATGACAAGCCCAGCTTGATCTTCTACGAGAGCAACAGCGGGGGGGAAGACAACCTGGTGGTAAGTGGCACTATCATTCCTATGATGATCTGGGTGGAGATTTTAGTACCTGATTAGCCTTCAGACAGTGAAGAAACTAGAATTGAAGCTAAGGAAGCTAAGGCAGCCCAGGGGTTCTCCCAGTTAGATGGTTCCCTTACGGGGAAGGCACCAGCAACTTACCTAACAGAGCCAATGAGCCTCAGGGCTGAGACCCACATAGAGACTATCTGTTTTATTCTGGCTCCTGGCATGACTGAGGCCATGGTCCTAGCCTGGTTGAAGAAATGGAATCTGTCAGTATATTGGGACAGCAACAAGTAGCGAATGAGGAAGAAAGAGGCTAGCTAGTAAAAGCCAGCGAAAGTGCTGAATGCCAGACATCTGCTGGCAATTAGGAAAATGAAAGCAGTGTCAGTGAAATGAGGAGTTAGAGCTGCTCATTCCTTTTGAATACTGTGACCTAACAAAAGCATTCAGCAAAAGGGAATCAGATATACTCCCACCCCATTGCCCCATAGACTGTGCTATTGAGATCTTGCCAGGGGCTAAATTACCCAAGCCATGTATTCCATGATGCTGAGGGAGATGGAGGAACTTCAGGGGTTTATAGAGAAGAACTTGGCCAGGGGATTTATCCAGCCAACGAAATCAAGGATGGCTGCCCTTGTGCTCTCCAAGAAAAATAAAGACAGGTTTCTTAGACTGTGCATTGATTACAGGGGATGAATTGTATCTGAGTGGAGAATACCATGTTTCCCTGAAAATAAGACCTGTTCTTTTTTTTTTTTTTTGCTCCAAAAGATGCATTAGAGCTTATTTTGGGGGAAACACAGTGTCAGGGTGATCAGTCTGGCCAGGCACCCCATCCCCCCAGTGCATGCATAAGAGGTGGTGAGTGCACAGGGACCAATGATATCCAGCAACAGCTGCAGCTCATCAGCCCCTTGGCTCAGCCCAAGTAAGTCCAAGAGTGGAGGCAGAGGTGGGGGGAGGCAATCTGTACATGTTGTGCAGCTGCCTGGCTCATGGGAGGCTCACGCAGCAGCAGCAGCAGCAAGCGATAGCAGAGGCATGCAGGGGAAGCAGGCAATCCTGACATGCCATGCGGCCACCTGCCCCAACATGGCCACGGGCGAGCCAAGAGACAGTGGGATGGAGCGGGTGGTGCATCGAAAGCACCTGCCTCCCCCATGCCTCTGCCTCTGCCTGCTGCTGGTACCACCGTGTGAGCTTCCAGCAAGCCTCCTGCAAGCCCGGTGGCCACACAGCATGTCCGGATCACCTACCTCACCTCTGCCTCTGCACTTGGATTTACTTGTGCTGCATGGGCTGTGGCTGCTGCCAGAAACTGTCAGCCCTTGCATGCTCGCCGCTTCCTGTGCTGGCCATGCCTATCCCCCCAGGCTTATTTTTGGGCTAGGGCTTATATTAGGAGCATGCTAAAAAATCAGGCTAGGGCTTATTTTCTGGGTGGGTCTTATTTTCAGGGAAACATGGTATGTATCCCTTCCCCTTATGATGAACATGCTAGGTTACCTAGCCAAAGGGAAGATCTTCACTAAGCTGGACTTGAGGGAAGCCTATTACTGGGTGAGGATTAAAGAGGGGGATGAGTGGAAACTGTCCTCTGGATTGCTAGCAATTTTGAGTGATGCTATTCGGGCTGCAAGGGGCACCAGCAGTATTCATGTGGTTAATAAACAAGGTCCTGCATGAACACTTGTACAAAAGGGTGCTGGTATATCTAGATGACATTCTGATTTATACCAAGAGCATGGAAAAGCATGTAAGGCTAGTGAGAGCAGTACTTGAGAAGTTATGCAAAGCCCAGGTATATGCGAAGCTGTTTAAATGTGACTTTCACAAGAACAGCCTAGACTATCTGGGGTATTGCATTTCTAAGGATGGGGTGGAAATGGGCCTGGGTAAAGTGAAGGCAATTTGACCCCAACCCAAGTTTAGCTGGTTGCTCCATCTCAGGCATCTTCCCCTTAGTCTCCATGACCCCTCTGGAACTTATCAGCTGGGGTGTAGGGGCTCAGGACTCCTTACTTAAAATTGAGTTTAAGAGAGAACTAGTTTAGTGTCAAGGTTCTGGCTGCTGATCCCAATGAAGTAAGCACACCTGAGACATTCCAAAACTTTATTGAGCACAGCATACCGACATTAATGATTGGAAAAACCAGTTCTGGCAATATGGAGCCAAAAAAATAATTAAAAGAGTAAAACCTTCCCTTCCCCCTCTGACAGTTAAGGTCACTGTCAGAACCCATTAACTTGTTAGGGGTAGGTTGGTTCTGTCCCTTTCCAGCTTCATTCTGTGGGTTCTGTCATTCTCCTGAGGGGGAGGGGGGAGGCCCTATGGAATGCATTATTTCTCCTTTGCTTTGCTACAATGTATCCTCTCTGCCTTTTCTATCTGATTGCTCTTTGAACTGTTTCCCCTTGATGTCAGCCTCGGGTGAGAAAGGAATGTGCCTCTGGTCATCTGAACCCCTGGTAAGTGAACCCATCATGCCCCTCACCAGAACTGTAGAACTACTTAGCCCAGGGATGCCAGAGAAAGTTGCACTTAGAGCCCTAATAGACTCTGGCTGCACTCGCTGCCTCATAAACCCAAGCCTGGTGGGGAATTTAGGGATTCCAGTGAGGAGGCTGAAGAAACCGATTTTGTTCAGTCAATTAGATGGGTCCATTGCAGGGGGGACAGCTACTCTTGCCCGTCCAACTCACTATAGGGGATCATTTAGAGGCTTTAACATTTGTGGTAACCCTTGGAATGGAATGCCCACTCATATTGGGTATGGCGTGGTTAACCAAATGGAACCCGAGGGTGGACTGGAGGACAGGAGAGCTGAGATTCCTGAATGGAGGCTAAAGCCCTGACTCAGATGAAAAAGAGGGGGAGGCCTCCGGACAGAGCAGTGACAATGGGGGAGAAAGAGTTGGAAAGCACACCAGAGAAATATTGCAATCTAGCGGAAGTGTTCAGCAAAGAGAGATCTGACAAATTGCCCCCCCACCACCATCCCACGGATTGCGCTATTGAAATACTCAGAGACTGTCATCTAGTCATCATCCGCAAATGAATGGTGGGACTGAACATTCAAACTCAGTACTGGAGCAGTACTTAAGATGCTTCATTAATTACCAGCAAGACAATTGGACCGACCTGCTCCCGTTCACAGAAGTTGCTTATAACAATGCAGTGCATTCCAGCACAGGCTACATTCCTTTCCAGGTTGCCAAAGGACAAAGTTTCAACCCAATGCCTGAATTACCCTCTAGCGAACCAACCATCCCTTCCCTGAAGGAATGGATCGCACAATTACAAAACACCTGGCCGATTGTAAGGAAGGCTTTGAATGAAGCTAGGAAGGCTTATAAATTCCAGGCAGACAAAAAACAAGTTAACCCAAACCGCTTCAAGTGGGAGAGAAAGTATATTTGTCAACAAAATATCTAAAATCCCTGCAGCCCTCAAAAAAGCTAGGGCCAAAATTTGTGGGACCTTTTCCCATTAAAAGAATAATCAATCCGGTTACAGTAGAATTGGAGCTTCCTAAAATGTTCAGACAAGTTTACCCTATTTTTCACTGTAGTCTGTTAAAATGTGAAGTGCAAGCACCCTTGAGACCGGCTGCAGCCCCTGCCCCTCCTCCAATCATGGTAGAAGGCAAATAGCATTTTGAAATCAAGGAAATTCTAGATTCTAGGAAACATCATAGTTCCACCCAATACCTGGTAGCATGGAAACACCTGCCTCCTTCCCAGAATGAATGGGTTCAGAAATGTCACGTTAGAGCCCCTAAATTACTTTGTAAGTTTCATGTCTCATATCCAGATAAACCAGACTAATCCTTATTTCTGTTTTCTCTTTGTTTTATGTTTCTACAGATGGATCTTTCTTTTTTTTAAGGGGGGTGGCATGTCAGAACCCATTAACTTGTTAGGGGGGTTGGTTTTGTCCCTTTCCAGCTTCATTCTGTGGGTTCTGTCATTCTCCTGAGGCGAGGGGGGAGGCCCTATGGAATGCATTATTTCTTCTTTGCTTAGCTACAATGTATCCTCTCTGCCTCTCTTATCTGCTTGCTCTTTGAATTGTTTTCCCTTGATGTCAACCTGGGGTGAGAAAGGAATGTGCCTCTGGCCATTTGGCTTATCTCTCACTGAGGAAGAGACCCAACAACATCTTCACAGGCATGGGAACAGACTCCGTTATCAGCTCTGTTCCCACAGCAGACTTAACACCTAGAGATTGGCTCGTTTGAACTGACTGGATGAACTATTGGGGTTTGCTTGATGCTCCTTTAACCTATTGATCTGAGCGGGAAACCCTCAGATCCTGCCTACTATGCCTGCTGTCAGCTTCTCCTAGTAAAAGTTCCTTTTGGAATGAAAGTGTTCCAAGAGTCCTGCTTTCTTGGGATGAGATTTTGAGGCGGGTCCTTACAATCACATTGTCCAATTAATCTTCAGGCAGTTGTTATAAGAAGAATCTCTCTGCTCGCCATAACATCTCTTCTGTGACCTTGCTTCCCATATGGATAGAAACCACCTGTGCATTCCATACATTCCCCTTCTGTTCTGTCTTTAGGTTGGTAGACATCGAAGAGACGAGATTAAACAACAACAAGGTTTATTCATTGGAACAGACACAGAACAGAACAGATAATGAAACTGGCTCCGCCCTTTTATACAAGGGAGCTCCTGGTAATCTTAACCAATCATAGCACGGGGTTTCTCTCACGCTAAAGTAGCAAGCCTGCCCGGGCCGCCAGACATCCAGGCACCATAGCAACCATGTGGTTGCTAGCCTCGCCTGGCTCCCACCCTGCACCTGCTGTCCAACACAACTCAGTACATTACACCCCTCCCCCCTTGGTTAGAAGTATAATGCACCTTGTTTTTTTGTTTGCTTAGTAAAGCCGCCCCCGGGTGGAGGCTATCCATTCACTCCCACTAACCTTGGCCCCGGCCTGGGACCTCTTAGGATGTGGCATTTGTTCATTAAAGCTTTTGAAAAAATGCAAGGCAATGCCATTTGAACAAAAGCACTGTTATACTTTTGAGCACACCTGAATGCTCGGCTAGCACGAACTCTGAATTTTATCCTAGTCCTGACAGAACCCTCACATAGTTCTGTAAGAACTGCGGAGGCCCTTGGACCCGCTCCGATCTCCACGGAAGTGCCATGGTTGCCTGGTCTGCAAGCTTGCCCACCAGGCTCGGCAGACCAGGACTTGGGGACCTGTTTAAAATGGTCGGGATCGGTGCCTGCAAGCTAGCCTGCTCGTCCAGCTCTGCATGCCGATTTGGGGTGGAATTCCCCAGAAGGGTGGTGTTCCCTGGAGGGGTGGTATTCCCTGGAGGGGTGGTGTTCCCATGGTCTGCATGAGCAGATGGTTGGGAGTAATATCCCGTAGGGGCGGACCCCCCCTTGGAGAGGCTTGAAAAGCCGATCTCCCGCAATGTCCCATGGGCGTAGTGCCCGAGTCAGGAGCCGCCTCAATGGCAAACCCCTCATTCGCTAGTTGCAATGAGCCATAGCCAGTGCTTTGTTGACCGTCCCGATCAATCTCAGGAGCTTCCTCCCCCCCCCCCCCGAGAGCAGAGCCAGGGGCGGAAGAGTGGCTGGGCAACCTCCAGTGAAGCTGGTCAATATGCCATCACAGCACTCGACCGTCGTCCAATGCCACTTCGTAGGAAAGGGGCCCTGTGACCCTACAAACCACAGCTTGCACCCACAAGTTGCCATGGCCATAGTTTCGGGTCCAAACTGGATCGCCCAAGTTCAGCCGCCTTGGTACCCGTGGTTGGGACACATGCAATGTAACCCGGTCCGGATGTAACCTATCCAGCTTAGTGATAAGCCGGTGACCCCATCGGAGCTCAGCGGGGCTCTTGCCCATAGCAGTGCATGGAGTGGTGCGGTGGCACAGGAGAAAGTCAGCCAACCGGTGATGCCAGTTGCCATGCATGATTCTTTTCAAAGAATCTTTTGTAGTCTGCACCATGCATTCCACTTGACCATTTGATGCCGGGTGAAAGGGCGCCGACGTACTGTAGCATGGCAGATTATGTTTGCTTGCAGAAAAGACTGGAACTCCAAAGAAGTAAATTGAGTTCCGTTCTTGGAGACAATTATGTCCGGAAGTCCACGAGTGGCAAAAATGCCACGAAGAACCCTGATGGTGATAGTGGAAGTTGCAGTGGACACTGGAACTACCTCCAGCCACTTAGAGTGACTGTCCACGACAATAAGAAAGAGTTGCCCCTGAAAGGGGCCAGCGTAGTTGATATGGATCCTCGACCAAGGATCCTGTATTGTTTCCCACCTATGGATGGGAGCTTGGGGCATTTCTGGCCTGGACTGTTGGCAAATGTGACACCCTTGGACCTGGGCTTCAATCTCTTTATCAAACCCTGGCCACCACAGGTGACTACGTGCAAGCGCCTTCATGCGGACTATCCCCAGATGTCCCTCATGCAGAGACACAAGGACTCTAGTCCTCAGTGAGGTCAGAATGACTACCCGACTGCCCCACAGTAAACACCCCTTAAAGGTGGATAGCTCTGACTTTCGCTTCCAAAACCCCTGAAATTCTGTGCCCGGACACGTGTCCGGCCATCCCGATAACACCCAGTTCAACACGCGTATCAACGTATGGTCAGCAGCTGTCTCAGCAGCTACATCCCCTGCATGGAGAGGGGACTCAGGCAAATCCTGAATAGACAGGATATGGTTTGCTGGTGCAGGATCAGGCTCTATGTTTCTTAAGGGCAATCTACTGAGGCCGTCTGCATGGCTCATCTCTTTGCCCGGCTTGTGAATCATGCAAAAATCATATGCAGAGAGAAATATTGACCATCTCAACATTCTAGGGGAGATTATGTGGGGTGTCTGCTTGTCTGTTGTGAACAACCCCAGAAGTGGCTTGTGGTCTGTGAAGACCGTGAAACGGCGACCATACAAAAAGTCATGGAACTTCTTGATGCCCGCTACGATTGCCAATGCTTCTCGATCTATCTGCGCGTAATTACGCTCCACGGCAGACAGAGTTCTGGAATAATATGCTATAGGGACCTGAGTCCCATCTGTTTTAAGGTGACTCAAAACAGCTCCGATCCCGTAAGGGGAAGCATCGCACGCTATGCTAACTGGAAGTCACTCATTAAAATGAGCCAACACTGCATTTGAGGAAAGTAATGCTTTAACTGCAGCAAAACTCTTCTCATGGACACGTGTCCATGCCCATATAGCCTGTTTGTCTAGGAGCCAGTGTAACGGCTCCGCCACGGCTGCCTTGTGGGGAAGAAAGGCATGATAGAAATTTAACAGTCCCAAGAACGCTTGAAGTTCTGCTTTTGTTTTTGGACTGGGCACCTGCTGGATCGCTTCCAGCTTGGACTGAGCAGGGTGTATGCCTTCCGCGTCTATGCGAAACCTCAGAAACTCTGTGGACGTGACCCAAATCTTACACTTGTCTTTCCTTAGTTTCAGGCCCACTTTGCAAAACCGCAGCAACATGGCCCTGAGCCTCTCAGCTAAATTTTCCATTGATTCTCCTGCGATGAGGACATCATCGAAGTACGGGCATACGCCCGGAAGGTCTCTGAGCGTTCGCTCCATGACACTCTGGAAAATACCTGGTGGTACGTTAATGCCAAACTGTAGCCTCCGCACCTTGAAAGCCGCCCGATGGGTCACAATGGTTTGTGCCTCTGCCATGGTGTCATCCACCGGCAGCTGTTGGTAGGCCTGGGCCAAATAAAGTTTTGCAAAAATGCAACCCCCTTGTAGAGATGCCAGAATATGGCTGACTACTGGCACGGGATAGGAGTGTTGCTGCAGAGCTTTATTCAGCGTGCACTTATAGTCAGCACAGATTCTGACTTCTCCGTTGGCCTTAAGTGGCGTCACTATGGGGGTTTCCCATGGACTGCTATCCACAGGCTCTAAGATGCCCTGCTGCACATGTTTATCCAATTCAGCATTAATTTTGTGCTTGAGAGCGAACGGCACCCGACGAGGCTTGATCCTAATCGGTGCGACAGAAGGATCTAACTTCAAGGCAATTGGGGCCCCCTTATATTTCCCCAGTTCAGTAGCAAACATGTCTGCGAATTCCTTGCAGACTTGGTCCAGGCTGGCCATTTGTAAACTGTTCAGCCCCGTTACCTGAATTCCCAGGGCCTCGAACCAATCAAACCCTATTAGGCTTGTCCTGTTTCCCTCGACCACGACGATATTCAACATTCCCATGAATTTCTGGAATTGCACCCTCAGAGTGGCCTCCCCCTTAACTCTGACCGGGGAATTCTGGAAATCGGTCAGTATTAAGTTCGATGGCCTCAGTTTCACCCGTTGGCCGCTTTGGCCACAAATTCTGTTAAGAGTGCTCTGGGAAATGATGGACAGAGCAGACCCTGTGTCCAGTTCCATCCTCAATGGAACCCCTTGCAACCTGACTTCAAGTTGCAGCTTTTTCTTTAAGGGCCTATGTCCCCCTGTTCTATGGACACCACGCCTGCTGGCACAGAACCCCACCCTGTTTTGGCTGGGTACCCCGGTACTTTCTGAGGCAACTCTTTCTTGGAAAGTTTATTTCCATGGTCCAAACAAACAATAGCGATGTGGCCTTGCTTGCCACATGCTCAACAATGGGCTGTTCGGAACCGGCAGTCAGCTCGTTTGTGCCGTCCCCCGCACCCCATGCACCTAGGGAAGGGATCTGCCTTCTCAAGAAATCTAGGAAGTCTTTTCACCAGTGGTTGTCACACCAGGTCAACTTCCTGGTCCGACTCGGCCTCTTCCTCTGGTTCGACATCCTCGTGGTGGACGGTTTGTGATGGCTGAGGGTTCTTTGAGAGCTGCAAGGCCCTTACAGCTCTGCCGGCTGCTTCTTCTGCAGTGACCTCTCGCAACATGTCTTGGAATGAGACAGTCTCCTTCGTGAAGATCTTCTTCTGAAGATCTCTGCTCTGTAGTCCGCAAACCAAACGGTCTCATAACCGTTCCTCTAAGACCTTGAATTCACATGGCCTCGCTGCCTGTCTGAGGGCGGCGATGAATTCTGTGATGGACTCTCCTGGATGCTGGTCCCGCTGCTCGAAAGCGTGCCACCATGCAATGACTGACAGCTTCGGCTCGAAGTGCTCCTTGAGCATCTTTTTTAGCTCTCCGTAAGTCATGGCCTCCAATGGCACTGGGGACACGAGGTTTTCCACGATGTTGAAGACGGCTTGGCCACACACACAGAACAGCGTGGCGACTTCAGCTCATCTTCTGCGATCCTGTTCACGCGGAAATAATTCTCAGCCCAGGCGACGTACGAGCTCCACCGCTCCGGGTGAGCAACATCGAATTCCGCGAGCCTGCCCAGTTTTGCCATTCTATTGTCTCTCCTCTACCATGTGCTGCCACTCAGTTAGAGGGTTTCCCGGGCAGTTCCTCGCAGCACTCTCCACCAGTGTTTGCGTACTGGCAGGTGAGTGAGCCGGAATAGGAACGCCGTCCCTCAGCGTGATCTGGCCCTCCTTCACGGTGATTCGGGCCCTTCATCACAGTGGCAGCAGAATCCCACCTTCGTCACCAACTGTTCTGTCTTTAGGTTGGTAGATATTGAAGAGATAAGATTAAACAACAACAAGGTTTATTCATTGGAACAGACACAGAACAGAACAGATAACGAAACTGGCTCCGCCCTTTTATACAAGGGAGCTCCTGATAATCTTAACCAATCATAGCATGGGGTTTCTCCCGCGCTAAAGTAGCAAGCCTGCCCAGGCTGCCAGACATCCAGGCACCGTAGCAACCACGTGGTCGCTAGCCTCGTCTGGCTCCCACCCTACACCTGCTGTCCAACACAACTCAGTACATTACACCTTCCCTCTCAGAACTGTTGGCAAGCTAGAAGTGGCATGGCTGTCCTAGCGCAAGCAATCTTCGTAGCTTGAAAACTGTTTTGGTGGCCAAAGGTAAAAAAGGACATAGAAGCGTATGTGGCCAGTTGCCCTGTGTGTGCCTCCATGAAGCACTTATCTGAGAAGCCCCAGGCTTGCTATAGTTGGTAGCCAACCCAGCCAACCCATGGGAGGAGATATCCATGGATTTTATCATGGAGTTACCATAGAGTGCTGAAAACACAGTAATATGGACTGTCATTGACCTGTTCTCGAAGCAAGTACACTTTGTAGTGTGTCCAAAGACTCCTTCTGCCTTGGTCTTAGCCACAATATTTGTGCAACACATTTACAGACTACACAGGGTCCCAAAGCACATTATCTCAGACAGGGGGGTGCAGTTCACTGCAAAATTTTGCTTGGAATTTTTAAAAACAGTAGGCTCCTCCCAAGAACTTAGCTCCGCCTATCATCCTAGTACCAATAAGGCAGCTGAACATACTAACTCATTGGTAGAGCAATACCTGCACTGTTGTATAAATTATCAGCAGACTAATTGGGCCAAACTGCTGCCTTTTGCAGAGGGATATATAACAACTCGGTGCATAGCAGCACCAGGTTTACCCTTTTAAGGTAGCCACAGGGACTGAGTTTGTGCCTATGCCAGAGCTCCCACAGGGAACCCCATCCTTAGTATCATTGGCTGACTGGATGGATACTCTAAAAGCCATGTGGCCCACTGTATGTGAGGCACTAAACAAAGCTAGAGAAAGCCAAAAAAGGCAACCAGATCAGAAAAGAGATTCACAGAAAGAATTTAGAGTGGGGAATAGTGTGTATCTATCCATCAAGTGGCAACTTTGCAAGAAGTTAGGTCCCAAATATATAAGGCCTTTCCAAATCATTCAGCTCATGAAACCTGTCAAAGTGGAGCTGGAGTTGCCAAAAAGCCTTAGGTGGGTCCATCTGGTATTTCATTGCAGTCTTTTAAAATCCTTTTGTGAAGCTGGCTTGAGGCCAGTCAAGAGCCACCTCCTCCTCCCATTCTAGTTAAGGGAAAGGAGCACTGTGAGATCAAAATGATTCTCGACTCCAGATATCACAAGGGAAAATTACAATACCTAATACTGTGGAAAGGCTACTCATTAGCAGATGCTGAGTGGGTGGCTACTCCAGATGTTAAGGCAGTGAGGTTAATTAAGAAGTTTCATAATAGTACCCTTAATGGCCCCAATGAGTGGTGTGGCCATAGTTGGGTTGCGAGTAATGATGCTATATATGTTTATTGTTGTTTCAGGTCTATCCTTCTTCCTGGGGGTCGGCATGTCACGACTGATTTGCACTTTCACTTATATTCTGCTTCACTTGCAGCTTGACAAAGAAAAGGGAGGAGGTGGAATGGAATGCAAGGATGGGGGGAATTGCATCTGAGCATTGTCAGTTCCATTGAGACAGTGCTCCAAATGAAGAACACATCAAGCAAATGGCCTAGCATGGCTTGCTGGTTCCCATAACAAAATGAGCAGAAGTGATTGGTGGATGTAATGGACTGTGGGTGGCCCATAGGGAAAGGGGGGAAACAACTATACTAGCTTTTGCATGGGAAACTCAGAGGTGGTTTCAATTCATCTGTGCCAATATGGTTTATTCAGTAAAGTTTATACTCTTGGTAAAATAATGTCTCAGGAGTTTCTTTTTTTGGATCCGCCAACTGGACAGTTGACACATTCATTCATTCATTCATTCATTCATTCATTCATTCATTCATTCATTCATTCATTCATTCATTCATATAAGATTCTTTTATATGAGATTCTCTTATACTCACTTCCAAAAACATAGAGCTTAATTTATGTTTGAGCAATGGATAAATACAGATAGATTTTTATTCGTATACTTCTGTAGATATGATAATTCAGAGTGATATCTAATGAAGTTGTCTCTGGTTCACAAAAGTTTATGTCATAATCAATATCTTCATCTTTCAGGTGGCCAAGCAACAGCAATATTTTAATAAGCCAGTAGATATTGCATATCATAAGATAAGTCTCTTCCTGCTTGAATAGTCTATTGTTTAACAATTTATCAGTTTCAACAGGATGCAACACTGTAGTTTATCAGTTTCAACAGGATGCAACACTGGAGTTTGCTTCACATATGTACATGAATTTAAAATTGATAGAATTTAAACCCATGAATATCCAATTTACATTCCTCTTCCCTATATTTTCTTTAGGCCCTTAGTAGGAAAAAAAACTCAGTTCTGTGAGCAGAAAAAATGCTTTTTCAATATTGAAATATTTGAATAGTTTTACATGTTTAGTTTTAAACAGCACCATAGTATATATGTAGCGGACGGTGTTGCTATTGGTGAAAAAGTTGCTGAGCCCAATAATTCTGTTCCTGTTTTAGAATGCAATTGTCTTGAGGAGTTTTCCCCCCCAAGAATGTAAGAATGTCACATTAAGGAACCACATCCTGCACTATAAGCTTGCCATAGAATTACCCAATCAACTTTGCCTCGCACATTTCTGGCATGCAACCACTGATGTATTCCCTGAATGTTTACAGTACATACTAACTGTACAGTTTAAATATTTTAGCCTAAGTAGAAGTGATAATAGTAGTGGTAATAAGGACAGAGGTTTAAGTTCAACAGGATTTATGTTCCTCACAAGAACACAAACCTGTGTTATATAGTGTATTTCCAATTAAGATAGGAACTTGGAGCCTAGATCTTGGGAATTTATATCAGACTCCTTCTAGTACAGTGATTACACAATAATTTGTACCATACTGAAAAGACTTAGCAAATTAAGTTCAAATAATTGGAAAGCTGCAGGCACATAATCATGAATCTTCCAGTTTACATGTCAGGCTATCATATTAGTAGCTTTTTCTGCTGCAGCATGAGGTTCAGAGTTTCCACTTTGAACTTTGATGTGACTCTTTTGAGGCTAAGCAAAACTATTGGTTCAAGCAAAAATAAGGACATAAGTCTCTAGTCCATTTGTATTGATAGACAGATATAATTACCCTTGAAAAATCAAATGACATCTATCTGTTTATCCCCCACTCTTTATGTAATCTAAATAAAGGTTAAAGTGAGGTCAAGAAGGAAATTCTAGATTTTGATGTGTGAAGAGATAAAATTAACACCTCACATTTCTGCTACAATAAATTCACCTATCAATCTTTGTGCCCTCCATAGAAAGCACTATTGGCACACTTACATACTCTGTCCTTCACAGTGACACCAAAATTGAGGCAGTTGTATTTTTCATTCTTGGAACATAGAATTAATTTTTCATCTGATCTGACTAGTCCAACAGAAAATTTGACTGTGTCCTAAATGACCACGAACTACAAAGTCATCAGAAAATTGGCCAAATTCAACACTGGATCTGAATATGACCTCAGTATCCTTGTTTAATGAAGTGCTAGAACTTTACATTTTTAAGCTAGACATTTTCCCCCAGATTTTGAATTTTTTAAATGATCTGCTAGAATATCAAATTTCTAAATTGGACATTTTTCCTTTTAAAAATCTGTGGTAAAACCTTCTATACTCTAATTTTCATTTTTTTTCTCATTGTCATTTTTTCTCATGTTTCATTTTTTAAATCCACTCATGGAAAAAAGAAATTGATGCTGTTGTGATCTGCAAAACATGTTCCATGTATACGCTTATGCCCATAGAAGATCCAAGGTATAAATGTACCAAATGTAAACTAATTGTGTTATTTAAAAAAAAGTAAAAGGTTTAGAGATAACTCAAACCACTTTGTAACTCATCCTACAAAATGAGAAACCCCAAACCTTGCAAGAAGAATGTGCCCAAATTGAACATAATAATGATCAAACAACTTCTAAAAGAATTGATCCCTTAGAAGAAGAGAGATGGAAACATGTCACTCATAGAAAAAACCCCACAAAACTAGAACAAAACCCCTGTCCAACACAACCCACTCTGATGCAGCCCCACTGGTACTGAGCAATCGACTGTCCCTGGAAGAAAACAGGCAGACACCTAGAAAAGAAGCATCATCAAATGTCCCTAAAATAGTAGCAACACCAAGTGCTTCTATGATAGAAAAATACCCCAAAACTCCCCAAGAAAAAAAAGGAGAGTATTGGTGATAGGAGATTCAATTCTCAAGGGAACAGAATCAGCCATCTGTAGACCAAACAGTCAATCCAGAGAGGTATGTTGTCTCCCTGGAGCAAAAATTAAAGATGTGGCTGAGAACATAAAACCCACAGATTACTACCCTTTTCTACTACTACAGGTAGGGACAAATGACATGAAAATGGACCTGAAAACAATATCAAATGATTATGAACAGCTAGGCAAGAAGGTCAAGGAGTTAGGTGCACAAGTAGTTTTTTTCATCTGTACTGCCAACGAAAGGTCAACATCCGGTAAGAGAACAAAGGATTTTAGAAGTGAACCACTGGCTAAAGGTTTGGTGTTGTCAAAAGAACTTTGGATTCCTGGAGCATGGTCTGCACTACCTCCATGATGGATTTTTGGCAAGGGACAGGCTGCACCTCACAAAAACTGGGAAGAATGTTTTGGAAAATATCTGGCTCAGCTTATCAGGAGGGCTTTAAACTAAAAATGAGGGGAGAGGGTGACCAATCTTTAGGATCTCCAGGACTTAATTATGAGCAAACCCCCTAGAAAACAAATCAAATAATGAGGTAAGGAGGAATGGGAAGGAAGACAAACTCAAACACCAAATAGGAGACATAGGAAGCATACTCAGAGTCAGACATAAAGATCTCAAATGCCTATATACAAATGCAGAAAGTTTGGGGAACAAACAGGGTGGATTAGAATTATTAATACATAAAGGTAGATATGATATAATTGGAATTACCGAACTTGGTGGGATGAAACCCATGAGTGGAACATACTGATAAAAGGATACAAACGGTTCAAAAAATAACCCAGATCCCATAAAAGAGGAGGAGGAGTTGCACTATATTTAAAAGACCACTATATTGCTACAGAAATGCACGAGACCAAAGACGAAAACCTCCTAGAATGTATATGGGTCAATATTAAAGAAAAAAAGAATGACATTGCCATAGGTGTATACTACAGGCCACCCAACCAAGCAGAAAAATAGATGTACTTTTTGCTAACCAATTAACAAATGTGTAGGAAACACACTACAATACTAATGGGAGACTTCAACTGGAAGACTAATTCTGCACCAAGTGAGAAATCGAATAGATTCCTGACCCATCTAGCTGACAACTTTGTTGTCCAAAAGGTAGAGGTGGGAGCTAGAGGGACAGTCATACTGGACCTAATTCTCACAAACAGAGAAGAAGTGATAGAGGGAGTTGAAAATGCAGGAACTTTGAGTGAAAGTGACCATGTCATATTGGAATTCAATATAATGCAAACACAAGCAATAGAACATAATGATACCAGTCTTAGATTTTAAAAGAGCTGATTTTAACAAATTCTGAGAGAACTTGGGAAAGATTCCTTGGATGAAAATCCTGAAGGGGAAAACAACTCAAGAAGCTTGGGAAACTCTGAAAAATATGATCATAAAAGACCAATCCAGCATAATACCACTGAAAAAGAAAAACAAGAAATCTAACAAGAAACCAGCATGGCTGCACAAAGATCTCCCTGATAAACTCAAAGACAAAAAGGACAAGTACAAAAAATAGAAAGAGGGACACATAACTAAGGCAGAATATCAACAGATAGCTAGAATCTGCAAAGAAGAAGTCAGGAAAGCAAAGGCTCAGAACGAACAAAGACTTACAACAAAAGTCAAAGATAATTAAAAAAAAGTTTCTTTCAACATATAAATAACAAGAAAAAAAATCAAGGAAACAGTTACATACTAATACCAGTCTATAAAGCCTTAGTAAGACCACACCTAGAATACTGCAACAAATTCTGGAATCCACACTATAAAAAAGATGTTGAGATCTAGAAAAAGTGTAGAGAAGAGCAACAAAGATGATCAGGGGACTGGAGGCTAAAACATATGAAGAATGGTTACAGGAACTGGGCATGGCTAGTCTATTGAAGAGAAGGACCAGGGGAGACATGATAGCAGTGTTCCAATATTTGAGGGGCTGTCACAGAGAGGAGTTCAACCTATTTTCCAAAGCACCTGCGGGCCAGACAAGGAATAAAGATGGAAACTGACCGAGAGATTCAACCTAGAAATAAGGAGAAATTTTCTGACAGTGAGAACAGCCAACCAATGGAACAGTTTGCCTTCTGATGTGGGAGTTTCATCACTGGAACCTTTCAAGAAGAGACTGGACTGCCATCTGTCAGAAATGGTGTGGGGTCTCCCTGCTTGGGCGGGGTGGTGGTGGTGGTGGACTAGATGACCTACAAGGTCCTTTCCAACTCTGTTATTCTGATTCTGATTCTTCTGCAAACAAGACATTTATGATGGAATATTTCTATTTTATCTCTGTATTATGCTTTATGATTTTACATAAGTTAATAAATATAAATATAAGATTAGTATAGTAAATGAACACAGGGTAAGAAAAAAAGGAGAGAAATAGAGGTATTATAGCCCAAGATTGCTAAATTTCCAGGTTGCATTGTTTGATGGACTTTCTTTTGGTGTGTTTTTTTTCCACTCTAGCCTTCACACAGGAAGATGAAGTCAGAGAAACAGAGAGAATAATTACTATTCATGACTTTTCAGATGAATAATATTTTTCACCAAATTCAGCTATGAGCTGTCAAGATCCATTTGTCAGCACAATACAGTGTGAGTAGGTAACCTCAAGATTATTTGCTTGTCTGAAGGTAAGTCCAACAGCTCAATAGCTGTGTTGTCATGTGATTCATCCACTCAGGCACTTCTAGTTTTCCTCTCCTACAAATTACATAGAAGTAAATTTGAATTATACAAACTAATTATAGTGTGATCGGGCAGTTGTAGTAAATATTTCTTTTCCTGACATTTACTCTCTACCTTCTAATAGCCCCAATATTGTATTAATCATCCTCTGCTGATTATCTTTCTGCAACTAATTTTCTTTTCATAAAACTCTCCCTCATCATGCCAGCCAAGGAGCAGAAGCCAAAATGATTGGTATTGGTATTATATGAGAAACTTTACCATTCTGGATTAATTTTTATTGTTTCTGGGATCCATACAAGCATGTTCTAGGAAAATAAACAGCCATTCTATAAAAGTTGTTTAAAAATCTCTACTCACTAGAGAAAATCATTGTTTTCTGCAAAGCTAGGTTTCCAGGAAGTGATACAAGAAGCTTGATAATATGCCTGTTGTTATAGCTGCTGTAAATAGACCTGCATGATGGGTAAAGGAAAGTCACAGTGTTTGATGTCTATACATGTCTTGGAGTAGGACAGCTTTAAACAGATGGACTGAAGAGATGGAGCTATCCAGATATAGCAAGAGAACATTTCTATTGCATCTTTAATCAGTACTCATTCATCCTCCAAAAAAGAAACTACCTCATAAAACTTGCTATTTTTATTTT
Organism: Azemiops feae; assembly: GCA_023970755.1. Classification (NCBI taxonomy): domain Eukaryota; kingdom Metazoa; phylum Chordata; class Lepidosauria; order Squamata; family Viperidae; genus Azemiops; species Azemiops feae. The sequence continues at coordinate 28,450 of JALGBA010001368.1, forward strand.
TTACTATTTATCTTTAACAGTTATGAACATTCATGTCCAAGATAATAATTCTAGTACCAAAATAATCAAGAACCAGCTATATAACCTAAATTATGATATAATGAGTTTAAAAATGATTCCTGGGAGAAAATGTTCTGAAGTTCAAATTTGAATTAAAGGAGACATGGATAAGAAGAAAGGGGAAGAATAATTTTGTAATCTATCATCTACTGACCAGAACTGGCTTACAGCTTTCCCCTATGGAGTGTTCTCTATAATAGCCCAAATCTACTGTCTCATTAATCATTTTCTATAAGTGCTGAATGACAAATACATAAACTTTTTTCTATAGTTCCATTTCAGTGAGAATTTGATCTGGTTTTAGGACTGATACCACATTGGTCACCTTTGCGATTGCATTTGCTGAAACAGAAGGAGAGCAGTCCTGTTGTTGTTTCTGGACTTCTTGTCATTTTCAGGATCATCAGACATGGCATTCTCCTAGAGAGACTTGATAGAACAAATGTATGGTGATTCTGCTTAGATTTGAATTAGTGTTTCAAGATTCTGGCAATATCTATTCAGCTCTTAATATTTTCCTATATGCTGTTTAATAGATGCATCAAACCACTGGTTGAGATAATCTGGACATTTAGTGCTTAATACATGATTACAATAATGGATAGGAAAAAAGCCAATGAACTTGTTATGTTTTCTGTTCGATGCGGCATTGAAGAGGCAGCAGGTGAAAAACTCCTTTCTTTATTAAAGGTCAAAACAGAAACTAACAAGCGCATGCTCCACCTATACTTATACTCTCAGCCTAAAGGCGGCAGCCAATAGGAGCACAGTATTCTCCCACTTAAATGCATAACAAGTAGTCTGCAGACAGGAAGTCTGGCCTGCTGGCCACGTGGCCTGCTAACCGCTATTACACAGTTTTAAGCAACTCAATTCTCAGATTTTAACTCAATACATTACACCCCTTCACCCTGGATCATTTACACTTACAAACTTGTTTGTTTGTGCAACATGACAGAAATTCAAAAGGCATAATGGTATACACTGGTACATGAGCATGACATTATACTGTTCCAGTAGCAAGAATACCTAAGCATTCCAGTTTGCAAGAAAACACATAAGCATTCAAGATTGCAAGGAAAATACATAAGCATTCAAGTTTGCAACGACAAAAACCTTATGTAATCTTTTAAGTATTTCGGTGGCCCTTTTGCCTGCTCTGAACGTCTCGGAGCTGCTGCCAGCTCCCGATCTGCAAGCTCGCCTGCCAGGCTCGGCAGACCGGGGCTTTGCGACCTGTCCGACATGGGTAGAGCTGATTCTTGAAGGCTGGTCTGTTCCGGTAGACCCAAGCCTGTGTCTATTTCTCTGTGGCTGGCCTGTTCCGGTAGGCCTGGGCCAGTGTTCCTCAGTGGGGTAGAACCCACCAGATCGGCATGAAAAACCGATTGAAGAGCCATTTGTCGGCATTGTCCTGTAGACGTAGTTCCTGAGTTAGAAGCAGCCTCATTTATGAAACCCCCATTCGGCAACCACAAAGACTCTCTTTCGCTGGGAGACTCAGATTCACGATCACAATTGTGTTCCTCCCCCTCCCCCCGAGCAGAGTCATGAGCGGAAGGGTGGTTTGGTAGCCTCCGTCGCAGCTGGTCAATGTGCCTGCGAAGCACTCGACCGTCTTCCAGGGCCACTTCATATGAGAGTGGCCCTGACACCTTGCAAACCACAGCTACCACCCACAGTGCCCCTTGCCCATAGTTGCACACCCACACTGGGTTGCCAACTTGCAAGTGCCTCGAAGTCTTAGGCTGCTGTGCTTGTGAAGCAACCCTGTCTGGATGTAAGCGATCCAGCTTTGTGATCAAATGCCACCCCCATCTTAATTCAGCTGGGCTTTTGCCCGTAGAAGTGCAGGGCATTGTGCGTTGACAAAGTAAGAAATCTGCCAGCCTATGGTGCCAGTTGCCAGTTGCAATCCTCTTCAAGGATTCCTTGGTTGTTCTGACCATGCGCTCAGCTTGGCCGTTAGAGGCCGGGTGAAACGGAGCCGAAGTGGCATGCCTAATCAAATTAGCCCTTAAAAAGGACTGTAATTCTGCAGAAGTAAATTGAGCCCCATTGTCAGAGACTATGACATCAGGGAGCCCATGTGTTGCAAAGATACTGCGCAGAACCTGGATGGTCCTGGCAGTAGTTATAGTGGATACTGGAGCAACCTCTAACCACTTGGAGTGGCTGTCCACGACTATGAGGAAGAGTTGCCCCTGAAAGGGGCCTGCAAAATCAATATGGATTCTCGACCATGGGGCTTGGGTGGTTTCTCATCTGTGAACCGGGGTATGTGGCATTTCAGGCCTTGACTGCTGGCAAATAATGCAGCTGTGGACCTGGGCCTCGATATCTTTATTGAGCCCAGGCCACCAAAGGTAGCTATGCGCGAGTGCCTTCATCTGGACTATTCCTGGATGTCCCTCATGCAGAGAATCAAGGATTCTAGCTCTCAGTGAGGTCGGGATTACAATCTGGCTGCCCCACAAAATGCAACCCTTATGAGCGGATAACTCGGTCTTTTTTCTCCAAAAACTCTGAAAGTTAGGCCCCGGACACGTTTCCAATCATTCTGTGACCAATTCAACGTGCGACTCAGCGTGTTGTCTGAAACTGTTTTGGCAGCCACGTCCCCTGCGTTAAGGGGAGACTCCAGCAAATCCTGGATAGCCAGGATGCAGTTAGCCGGAGCGGGGTCTGGCTCTAATTGTGGCAGGGGCAATCTGCTAAGGCCGTCTGCATGGCCCATTTCTTTGCCCAGTTTGTAAACTAGACAGTAACTATAAACGGAGAGGAATATTGACCATCTTAACATCCTAGGACACGGGTCGGCAACTCGCGGCTCCGGAGCCGCATGCGGCTCTTTGAGCCTTCTCCTGCGGCTCCAGTCCTCCTCCATCATTTGCAGAGAGAGAGAGAGACAGACAGAGGCACTTGCACTTCCCTTCTCTCTCTCTCTCTCTCTCATGTGGACTTATGGGGCTCCTGATTGGCCCTGTGCCCAGGCGCCCTGCCCCTGGCCTGGGAGAAGCGCAGCCAGGAAGTCCCTTTCCCAGCCTGGCCCCGTCCGAAGTGCACGTGGCCAGGGAGCCACGTGGGGCAGCCCCGGGATCCCCCCTGGGAGCAGCCTGCCGGAGCCTCCGCTGAGCAGGCCAGCCCTCCCGCAAGCCCCGGCCCCAGAAAAGGGGTCTGCCCCATTTAGGATCAGCGTTGCTCTGTCTCCCAACCCCTGAAGGCGCACGGCTCGCTTTGAACAGGATCAGCCCCCTCGAAGTCCCGTGCTTCCCCTGAAGTCCACCGGGAGATGGGAGGGGAGGTGGCAGCAGCTGCTCTCTCAAGGGACCTCTCGCCAGCCCGGTGGATCTGCTGGGCGACCCCCGCCCGGGAAAGGGAGGTAGGCAACGAGTGCCGGATCCCCGCAGGGGAAGCTTGCTCCGTCCATCCTTTCCTTTCGGGCGCTGTTTCTGAAAAGAGGGGGGGACCCAATTAGAGTGGGAGGACCCCTCCCCAGCCCATCCCCACACCTGCTGGTGTCCCGCGGCTTCCTGGGGAGCCTGGCTCGGGGCTTGGGGGGGGAGAGGAAGCCGGGCGCTGTAGGAGCCCCAGAGCTGGAGGGAAGAAAGGCCGCCTGGAAGGATCAGTGCATGTTGGCCGGGGGTTTCCTCTCCTTGGGGCAGGGGTCCTAGGAGCCTGGCTCCCCCCACAGCCCGGTGCTGGGTTTCCCCCCCGAGTATACTGCAGGCTGGTTTGCAGGGGGGGCTGCAGTGGGGTCCCCAGATGGGCAGGGCAGGGAATTGGGTCTGGGCTGGGTCTTCTTTAAGACCCCGGGGTGTCTCTTCCTGATTCTGCTCAGCTCCGGGTCTTTGCTCCAAAGGGAGCCCGGCTGAGCGGCTTTGGGGGTCTTCCGAGGGGGGCTGACTGTGCTGCTCACTGCTCAGAGCTGGAGGGTCGACCCCCGCCCCGCAGAGAGAGCGAGAGAGCGCAATTGAAGGAATTTGCCAGGGTGAGTGAGCGCTGATGTTCAGCCTTGCACCACGTGGCAGCAGCAGTTCTGAACCTGGAAGGCTTCCAGGGCGTGACTGAGCATATTCGGGAACGGCTCTTTCCCCCTTCAATGCCCCAGAGTTGCTTCCCCAGGCCTGCTGGCAGCTCCCTTCCCACTCGGTGCTGCCTCCGTGGCTGCTGCGTCATCGCAGCCACCAGCAGAATCCTCCTCATGGTCAGCCTCCTCCTCCGCCTTGCGAGCGGAGCTGGCTTCGGCTGCCGTGTGGACGGGAGGCTGGAAATAGATGCGTCCTATTTTGACGGAGGGAGCTGGGTTGGTGCAGGCGTGTGTGTGTTTGTGTGTATGTGTTTCCCCCGCCCCTTGCTGTTTCTTAAGTTGCTTCCCGGTTCAAGTTAAGCAGAATTGGTGCGGTCGCTTCTCTAATTAAATCCATCTGGATTTGGGATTTCAATTCAGCAGTCGGTGTTTTCAATAGTGCAAAAATCTCTTTCGGTAAGGCTGGGTTTCTCAACCTCTGCAACTTTCAGAATTCTGGGAGTTGAAGTCCACCACCCCTCCTCTGAAAGTTGCAGAGGTTGAGAAACACAGCTAGAAGGACTGCCAGCTTTATTTAGCCTGGCAGGCTCGTTTGAGATTTGGAGGTAGGGGCGTGTTGTGGCTGCTCTAACAAAATGGCTAACTGATGGGTGTCTATGTTTTCTCTAAGTGAGTTTCTCTGCTATGGAGATCAGGAGGGCAGAGACCTATTCAAAAGAGAGTGATTTATTAGAATTCTCCAAGAGAAAGAAAAAAGGAAGGGGGGGAGAGAGAGAAGGAGAGGAAAGAGAGAGAGGGGGGAAAGAGATAAAGAGAGAGGGGAGAGGAAAGAGAGCAAGAGAAAGAGAGAGAGAGGAAAGAAAGGGGGGAGAGAAAGAGAGAGAGGAAAGTGGGGGAGAGGAAAGAGCGAGGGGGGAGAGGAAAGAGAGAGAAAGAGGGAGAGGAAAGACAAAGGGGGAGAGGAAAGAGAAGAGAGAGAGAGAGAAGAGAGAAAAGAGAGAGAGGAAAGAGAGAGAGAAAGAGGGAGAGGAAAGAGAAAAGGGGAGAGGAAAGAGAAAGAGAGAGAGGAAAGTGGGGGAGAGGAAAGAGCGAGAGAGGGGGAGAGGAAAGAGAGAGAGAAAGAGGGAGAGGAAAGAGAAAGAGAGAGAAGGAGAGGAAAGAGGGGGGGAAGCGCAAGTGCCTCTCTCTCTCTCTCACACACACACACACACTGAGTGGGGGAAGAGGACTGGCAGACCAAGGGAAGAGGGAGGGAGAGAGAGAGAGACAGACAGAGAGAGAGAGAGACCCTTTTGACATCTAAAATGAAGATAACACTGCATATATCCTTATATATATATATATATAATAAAGGTAAAAAAGGATATATGCAGTGTTATCTTCATTTTAGATATCAAAAGGGTTTTGCGGCTCCCAGTGTTTTGTTTTCGGTGGGAAACGGGTCCAAGTGGCTCTTTGAGTGTTTTGGGTTGCCTAGGAGAAATAATCTGGGGTGTCCTAGGAGAAATAATGTCCTAGGAGAAATAATCTGGGGTGTCTGCTTGTTCGTAGTGAACAGACCCAGAAGTGGCTTGTGGTCAATGAAGACCGTAAAATGGCAGCCATACAAATAGTCATGGAACTTTCTTATACCCGCCACGATGGCCAATGCCTCCCTATCAATCTGTGTGTAATTGCGTTCCACTGAAGAGAGGGTTCTAGAATAATAGGCTATGGGAACTTGTGTTCCGTCAGCCTGAAGATGGCTTAACACAGCTCCAATCCCCTACGGGGATGCATCACAGGCAATGCTGATTGGAAGCTGCTCATTAAAATGGGTCAAGACTGAATTTGATGACAACAGTGATTTGACTGCTGCAAAACTTCACTCGTGGACGCTCGTCCACTTCCATTGAGCCTTCTTGTCCAAGAGCCGGTGTAATGGCTCTGCCACTGCAGCCTTGTGGGGAAGGAAGGCATGATAAAAATTGAGGAGTCCCAAAAAGGCCTGAAGTTCTCCTTTTGTCTTGGGACTGGGTGCCTGCTGAATTGCTTTGAGCTTGGATTCAGCAGGGTGAATGCCTTCGGCATCAATACAAAACCCAAGGAACTCTGTGGAAGTAACCCCAATTTTACATTTTTCCTGCTTTAGTTTCAGGCCCGCTTTGCAGAAATGCTGCAAGACAGCCCTAAGCCTTTTAGTTAGGATTTTGACTGATTCCATGGCTATGAGGACATCATCGAAATACGGGCACACACCTGGAATGTTTCGGAGCGTGTGCTCCATTACACTCTGAAAAATTCCCGGGGCTACACTAACCCCAAACTGTAACCGCTGCACCTTGAAAGCTCCCCTGTGGGTTGCTATGGTCTGGACCTCAGCCGTGGCGTCGTCCACCGGCAGCTGCTGATAGGCCTGTGCCAAATCTAATTTGGCAAAAATGTGACCTCCCTGTAGAGATGCCAAAATATGGCTGACTACAGGCACCGGGTACGAGTGCTGCTGGAGGGCTTTATTTAGCATGCATTTATAGTCGGCACAAATGCGGACCTCACCGTTGGCCTTAAGTGGCATGACAATGGGAGTTTCCCATGGACTGCTATCAACCGGCTCTAAAATGCCTTGTTGCAACAGCTTATCCAACTCTGCATCGATTCGTTGCTTAAGGGCAAAAGGCACCTGACAAGGTTTTATCCTTATTGGTGCTATTGTGGGGTCGAGCCGGAGGGCAATTGGGGAACCTTTGTACTTCCCTAACTCTGAGCTGAAAACATCAGCGAACTCTTTACAAACTGCCGAGAGGCTTGACATCTGCAAGCTATTTAACCCAGTCACTTGAATTCCCAATGCATCAAACCAATCAAGCCTGATAAGGCTAGTGCAGTTGCCCTCAACTACGATGACTTCCAAGGGACCCTCAAAATTCCTGAACTGCACCGCGATTGTGGCCTCCCCCTTTACTGTGATCCGGGAGTTTTGGAAATCGGTTAGGACGAGGTTCGACGGCCTGAGCTTAACTCACTTGCCGCTACGACTATAAATTTGCTGGAGGTCCTTTGGGAAATTATTGATAAAGCTGACCCCGTGTCCAACTCCATGTCACAAGGAACCCCTTGCAACCTGACTTTGAGATGCAACTTCTCCTTGAGTGGGCGATGGGCGCCTGTCCTAAACACGCTCCTTCGACTAGCACAATAGCCCACCCTGTTTTGTCCGGGGACCCCGGTACCTTTCCGAGGCAACTCTTCTGATGGGTGTTCTCTCCTGCGACCCCTACAAACAGCGGCGATGTGGCCTTGCTTGCCATACGCCCAGCAGGTTGCCATGCAGAACCGGCATTCTGCCCATTTGTGTCAGCCTCCACACCCAACACATCGAGCAAAGGGAACTGTCTTGTCAAGTGGTCATTGAGGCCTTCTTTCGGGTGGTTGCTGTAACTGATCGACTTCCTAGTCTGATTCGGAGTCTTCGACTCTCTCGGCGTCCTCCTGGTGGACGGCCTCCGCACAAGGAGGGTTCTTGGAGAGTCGTAGGGCCTTGATGGCTCCACCAGCTGCTTCTTTGGCCGTGATCTCCCACAATGCATCTTGGAATGAGATAGTCTCTTTCGTGAATATCTTTTGTTGCAGCTCTCAACTCCTTAACCCACAAACTAAACGGTCCCTCAGTCTTTCTTCGAGGTCTTTGAATTCGCACAGTTGGGCCGCTTGACGAAGAGCAGCTATGAAGTCGGCGGCAGACTTGCCGGGATGCTGGTCTTGCTGTTCGAAGGTGTGCTGCCAGGCAATGACCGATAGCTTGGGCTCAAAGTGTTCTTTGAGCAGCTTCTTAAGTTCTGAGTACGCAATGGACTCGAGCGGGGCTGGCGCAACCAAGTTCTCAGCAATATCAAAAGTCACCTGGCTGCACACACACAGCAATGTCACAGCCTTCAAACCGTCATCTCAAACTTGGTTAACCCGCAGGTAGTTTTCAACTCTCACGACATAGGAGCTCCATCTCTCTGGCTGAGCGACGTCGAATTCGGAGAGTTTTCTGATCTTCGCCATGGTGAGTTTTTCGTATGCCTTTCAATGCCTCGTGCTGCGCAGGCTTCTGTGGGACTTCCAGGGTGGATCCTTGGAAGCACTCTCCTCCAGCATTTCCATACTGGTAGGATAGAGGATAGAGTGAGGGGGAGGATGCCGTTCTGACCAAGTGTCTGCTAGGCCTAACCCCCATAGTGACTCAGCTCTTCGGGTCGAAAGCAGCACAATCCCACCTTCGTCGCCAGTGTTATGTTTTCTGTTCGATGCAGCATTGAAGAGGTAGCAGGTGAAAAACTACTTTCTTTATTAAAGGTCAAAACAGAAACTAACAAGCGTATGCTTCACCCATACTTATACTCTCAACTTAAAGGTGGCAGCCAATAGGAGCACAGTATTCTCCCGCTTAAATGCATAACAAGTAGTCTGCTGGCCATGTGACCTGCTAACCATTATTACACAGTTTTAAGCAACTCAATTCTCAGATTTTAACTCAATACATGACAGAACTAAAGCTTAATCTACAGATCAAACAACTGATGGATGTTTTGTCTGTTCAGGAGGAGTATGTTTGGTCTGTTCTAGAAGAGGTTGGTCTCCTCATCAAGCATTAAGTTTATCTTGTCAGTGCTTCTAGATCTATATTTAGGTTGAAAAGCAAATAAGAAAATAATATGCCATGCCATGAGAATGAAATGGCATGAAATGAAATGAAATGAAATATAAAATGAAGTGCCAGCTACATCTTTAGTTAATAGAATGGTAACTTAATTACAATATTGTATAATCTTATAAGATTATTTCAATATATTATATTTAGGATTGCTTTTGAAGATAATTAAAAAACTCCAGGGAGTACCACATTAATGTATGAGAAATATTCAAAATTTTATTTACAGTTCAAGACCAAACACAAGAAAAAGACCAACAGCACAATAGTTATAAAAAGATTTTATAAATTGTGAGAAAATCCTAAAACAATTAATAACTAACAATTAATAACATGAAGGATGGATCTGATGGCTTCTAACAGTTGTAGCTATGATAAGAATTTCTTAGAGGTTTCTGAAGATATCACCTAGAAAGAGAGTAACAGCTTCCTGGTCACAATGGCAATCAGAGTTGTTAGCACATTAAAGTATTAAATTTGATCACTTCTGGGGTATACTATCAACATTTTAATAGTACATATGAGGCAGTTCCCCCCTCTAGGTCTGAAGAAAAACAAATTCAGGTTCCATATGGGAGAGTCAGACAATTACAAGTTGTTGTCCAAATAAATAGTATCCCAATTCAGGCTAGAGTAAATAGTTTCCCATGAGGAATAAATAAGATTTAAAGAAATATCTAGGGAGAAAGAATAATTGTGCTATAAAAGGGATAGGAAACACTCAGTGTTATGATTATATTGCTGCTGCATTGTTTTAGGATTGTGTAAATAATATACAGTAAATTATTCCTTTTAAATTTAAATATTTTGGATATAATTTTTATTATTCTCAGCTAATGTGTTATGTTTCATGTTTAAACAAATAAGCAACAGGAAAATGTGGCATATTAGAACTGTTTTGAAGTTCAACTTTATTAAAGAGTTAGGACCACTTTTCTAAGTGGCTGAAACAAAGCTACAATTTTGTTCATCATCCTTTTGGGAGAGGGAGCTAGAGCAAAGGCCATGAACCTAATCTTCACTCTGCCTCCTTTTAAATTTTGCTTAAGCTGAATATTAAAATAGTGAAATATCCTGTCAGATGCTAAATCATATAAATTTATGATCTGCATTATTTTTAAATAAAAATTTAATCACAATGTTCTATTACACAAAGTAGAAAAAGTTATCTTCTGAAATTAGTATTAATCATGTACAAATAACACATACTTGGTATTTCCTGTGACACTCTATGGAAGTGAAAGTTGGACTTTGAAACATAGGAAGTGTACTTGAGACCTTTGAATGTTGGTTTTGGAGAATACTCCTGAGAATATTGTGGATAGTCAAGAACACAAAGAAATTGATCATTGAAAAATCAAAATCAACCCAGAGTTCTCACTTCAGGCACAAATTACTTGGCTCAAATTATCCTACTTTGGACTCATTATGTAAAGACCAAGCTCTTTGGAAAAGACTGTAATATTTGGAAAGGTGGAAGGAAAGGAAAGAAGAGAATGTCCAGCAGCAAGGTGGATGAACTCAATTACTGTAGCAGTGGGTGCCAATGGAAGACCCAAATAACCGAGATAGAGATAGATCTTCATGGAGAAAATCCATCTATGGGGTCAGTAAGAATCAACAGTTATTTGATGACATGTAATTGTTTATTTTATATCTTTGTTCTATATCTCTCAGAGTCATTTCTTGTGAGATGGGTGGCCATATAAATTTGATATATAAAAATAAATTAAATAAATATAAATCAATCAAAAATTACAATGGACAAAGATGAGACGGTGGCTATACTACCTATATGGAATGCAAATCATATCAGGCCTCTAACAAACACACCATCCAGAAGGCTGTATATTAGAATATATATATATAAAATCATTAGGATTAAGAATCTTGCAAACTGGCTATATGGAGTTTGGCATCGTATTTATCAGTAAGTTTGCTAGGACATAACTTCTTTGATCCTCTTGCTGATTACCTCTTGAAGCATTGAGAAGGTTACAACTTGATTCCCTGAAAAATATGCAAATGTTCTGGACTTAGAATACCTTATAAATTACTAACTTCTTTTCTAGGCTTTGAAAAGTCCATTACCACACCTTTCCCAACATATCTTCCTTGCTGTCATCCAAAAAGTCACTCCTATCCTGGAATGATAGACCAAACTATTGTCAATAACTCCTGGAAAAAATACAGTTATTATTCCCTTCTCAGCACTCTCTGATCTTAAATCACTTGACTTTGCTCAAAACTTCACCTACTGTTTTCAGTAAACTAGGCCTGTGCATGCACACACCATGCTTTCTTCCCAGCAAATTTTATGTGTAAACTTGTGCTCCTGTGACTTTGCCTGGAATTTCAGCCCTCCCTGCCTCCTCACATTCATTGGTTTAGTGCCCTTGCCTTTTATGTAGTCTGTGCATTGACCAATTCACAATGATATAATTTTAATCCTTTGGTTAAAATCTCTAATTAGAAGAGAATAGAGCTGGAAGGGATCTTGGAGGTCTTCTGGTCCAGCCCCCTGCTCAAGCAGGAGAACCTATACCATCTCAGACAGGTGAATGTCCAGTCTCTTCTTAAAAATCTCCAGTGATGGAGCACCCACGATTTATGGGGGCAAACTGTTCCACTGGTTGATTGTCCTCACTGTCAGGGAGTTTCTCCTTAATTCCAGGTTGCTTCTCTCTTTGATCAGTTTCCAACCATTGTTTCTTGTCCTTCCCTTTGGTGCTTTCATGAACAACCTGGCCCCTTCTGCCTTGTGGCAGCCTCTCAGATACTGGAACACTGTTATCATGTCTCCCCTATTTCTTCTTTTCTTCAGACTAGCCAAACCCAAACTGTTCTTTGTATGGTTTAGTTTCCAGGCCTTTCATCATTTTAGTTGTTCTTCTCTGATTTTTTCCAAACTCTCAACATCTTTTTTGTGATATTGTGACCAAAATTCGCTGCAGTATTCCAGGTGTGGTCTTACTAGAGTTTTATAAAGCGGTAATAATACTTCACATGATCTTGATTCTACACCTCTGTTTATACAACCAGGATTGTATTAGCTTTTTTTTATTGCTGCTGCACACTGTTGGCTTATAGTCAAGTGATCGTCCACTAGGACTCCAAGGTCCCTCTTACAGTTGCTGTTTTTAAGCCAGGTCTCACCCAATCTATATTTGTACTTTTGATTTTTCCTGCCTAGATGTAAGACTTTGCTTTTCTCCACATTTAAACTCATTTTGTTGAATAGGGCCCATTGTTCAAGTTTGTCAAGATCTTTTTGGATCCTGAGTTTGACTTCTGGGGTGTTGGCTACTCCTATCAGTTTGGTGTCATCTGCGAATTTAATGAGTTCCCCTTCAATTCCCTCATCTAAGTCATTTATGAAGATATTGAAAAGTACTGGCCCTAAGACGGAGCCTTGTGGTACCCCACTGCTTACTTCTCTCCATGTGGATGTAGTGCCATTGAGGACTACTCATTGAGTACGGTTTGTCAGCCAGCTACAGATCCATCTGGTGGTGATGTTGTCTATTCCATCTTTTCCTAGCTTACCAAGGAGTAGATTGTGGTTTACTTTGTCAAATGCCTTTGTTATGGTTCCAAAGGAAGATGCTTTTCAAAGAAACCTGAGGCATTGTTTTCCTTTAAGAATCTTTATTTTGCAACATAGCTTCAGCACATACAAAGCGGATGCCAGAATCTGAATTTCTCTGGCTTGCATCTATCTTATCTTACTAAACTCCTCCCTTATTTTACAGTCATGAGTCATATCTTCCAATTAGGCTGGAGGCCAAAGATTCACTTCCGTTCCTATCCCGCGCTTTCCTCATAAATCTCCTCCCTTTCCATGTCATCTGAATTAACTCTAAAAATACCAGACAGTACTGCATATCTTGTCAAAGCAATAATATCCTATATTAACAGCGTTGACATCCGGCCCCCCTTACAAAAAGGACAGATCCTGTAATGTAAACAAAAGCATATATAAATGACTAGTTTTCGGTTTGTTGGGGTGTTTCGTATGAAACCTTTTGATGAGCCTGTCAGCTTTCATCTCACTGGATTTCACCCAAGTGGCTTCAGACAACGGGTATCCCTTCCATTGTACTAGGTACTGCAATTTCCCTTTAAAAATTCTAGAATCAAGAATATGTTTCACTTCATAATGGCTCTGCCCCGCAACTACGAGGGGCCCAGGTGCTTTCTTCGGGGGAGGTCTTAAAGTGGATCCCCGATAAGGTTTTAACAAGCTACTATGGAAGACAGGGTGAATTTTACCCAAAAGCCTACGGAGTTTCAGTTTTACTGTGACCAGATTGATGACCTTTACAATAGGAAAAGGCCCTAAGAATTTCGGTCCTAACTTCTTACTGGGTAATTTGAGGCATAAATATTTGGTCGACAGATAAACCTTTTCCCCAACTTGGAACGTTCTTTGGGAGCTCTCTTTTTATCAGCTTGCTTTTTATAGGTTTCAAAAGTCTTTTTTAAAGCAGTTTTTGTGTTTCTCCAAACTTCTTCCCATCCCCTCATCCATTGGTCAAGTGTCTGGGAAGCCATTGGCACCTGGGGGTATTCAGGTATTGGACCGAACTCTTTGCCTGTGGCTACACTGAAAGGTGTGTAGCCGGTGCTGCTGTGCACAGAATTATTGTACACCACCTCTGCAAAAGGGAGGAGGTCAGACCAGTTCGTCTGTTGGTAGGAAACATAACATCTGAGATATTGCTCCACCATTTTGTTAGCGGATTCTGCAGCTCCATTGGTGGCCAGATGGAAAGCAGATGATAAGCCTTGAGATGATCCAATTAATTTAAGAAAACTCCTCCAAAACTTTGCTGTGAACTGCACCCCCCTGTCTGAGATTATTCGCTTAGGGGCGCCGTGAAGTCGGTAGATATGTTTCAGGAACAATTTAGTCAATCGTTGAGCAGATGGGAGTCCTTTGCAGGCAATGAAATGAGCCTACTTCGAAAACAGGTCTATTACAGTCCAGATGACAGTATTTCCTCTACTTTCAGGTAGGTCTACGATACAGTCCATAGCTATTTCTTCCCAGGGTGGGTGTAAGGACCCACCTCATTTTACATCTTAAGATGACAGAACTCTTGGAACGTTTCTTCCAACAGGAATCTTTATTAAGAAAAACTGACTGAAGGCATGCTAGACAGGATCTGAGGGACCCCCCTGATCATTCAATGTTTTAAAGTGTTCCCAGGCAGTCCCACCCCACATTCCTTCCGGTCAATTCAAATTGGCAGATGGCTGGGTGTTAAATCCATCGGATCCCAAACGTTGCAATCTCCCCCCCCCCTTTTTTCCTTGCTGCCAGTAAAAGGAGGCTTCATAGGAAGTGAGATCAAAGGCTGATGGCCGCATTGTTATTGTTAGTACTCCAGAGAGGGAATCCACAGAGGATGTTTCTTTGTAGTTGATAGTAGGAATGCCAGTGATAAACACCCGTGTTTACTCCCCCACCTTTGTAGTATGACAGAATCCAGAAGAGAGTAAGAATTGGGTTTTCTCAGAGTAGATTAGCTAGAAATAAAATATAATTGGATTCTGACATCCGGCTCCCCTTAAAAATAAGAGAGGTCCACCTGTAGAGAAAACAAAACAGGTATAAAAGTTAGTCTGGCTTGTTAGGATACTCTGTATGAAACTTCTTTAAAAGCTTCGGGGCTTTGACATGACGTTTATGGACCCACTCGTTTTGAGAGGCGGGGAGGTGCTTCCATGCTACTAGGTATTGAGTTTCCCCACGATATTTTCTAGAGTCCAGGATTTCCGTTATTTTGAAGTGTTGTTTGCCTTCTATCATGATTGGTGTTGGTGGGAGGGGATTTTTGGCCATAAGGGTGACTGTTGTTCTCTTTTCAGTAAACTGCAGTGGAAAATTGGGTGTATTTGCCTAAGATTCTTGGGTAATTCTAATTCTACTGTTACTGGCCCTATATATTTTGGTCCAAGTTTTTTACAGGGTTGTATGGATTTTAAGTATTTTGTAGACAAATACACCATTTCTCCTATAATGAATGGTGTGGGCTTCACCCTTTTCTTATCTGCTTGTGCTTTGTATGCTTGCCTAGCTTCCTCTAGAGCTTTTCTAACTATTGGCCAGGTGTTTTGTAATTGTTCCATCCATTGTTTCAGTGATGGGATTGCCGGTTCGTTTGGGGTTAGTTCTGGCATGGGGTTGAAACTTTGGCCGGTAGCTATTTGAAAAGGAGTGTAACCTGTGCTGGAGTGGACTGCATTATTGTAGGCAACCTCTGCGAAAGGCAACAGGTCTGTCCAATCTGACTGCTGGAAATTTAGAAAACATCTTAAATATTGCTCAAGTACTGCGTTACATTTTTCTGATTGACCATTTCCTTGAGGATGATGGCTAGACGTCAGTCCCTGGGTGGTCCCTAAAAGGGATAGAAATTCCTTCCAAAATGCAGATGTAAATTGCACTCCCCTATCAGATATGATGCGTTGGGGTGCCCCGTGCAATCTGTAAATATGTTGCACGCAAAGTTTTGCTAAAGCTTTTGCGGTGGGGATCTTTTGGCAAGGAATAAAGTGAACCTGTTTTGAAAATAGGTCCGTGACCGTCCAAATGATAGTATTCCCATTGCTTTCTGGTAATTCCACTATAAAATCCATGGCTATTTCCCTCCAAGGGGCTAAGGGATTTGCCACTGTTTGTAACAGTCCTGGCGATTTCCCTTGCAACTTTTTTGCAGTTGCACACTTTGGGCAGCTGGCCACATAACTTTCTATGTCTTTTTTCATGGATGGCCACCAAAATTGCCGTTTAATTAAGTGCAATGTTTTTACAAATCCAAAATGCCCTGCTGATTTTGTGTCGTGGCAATGTTGCATGAATGTGATCCTTTGGGTGGTCGGTATATATAACTTCCCCCTCACCCAAGTCCGTCTTTCATCGTGCACACGTGTTTATTTTTCTGGAACCATTCACCTGTTTCCAAACTTTTCCGGAATTCAATTCCGGTCTGGCTATCCAGCTGTGGTTTTAATTTAACTTGGGCTCTGGTAGTCACTGGCGCTGCCAGTTGTGATTCTCCCATGATCGGTTTAGAGTCAGTGGCTCGCATGCTGTTATATTGGGGCATGCGAGATAATGCATCTGCCAGAAAGTTCTTTCCCCCCGGCAAATGCTTGAGCTTAAAATTGAATTGGTGAAAATGCTGAGACCAGCGGGCCTGCGGGGTTGAGTTTTCTGGGTGTTTTCAAGGCTTCCAAATTTTTGTTGTCTGTCCACACCTGGAAAGGGATTTTATTGCCTTCAAGGAATTGATGCCATGTAAGTAATGACCAACGTATCCCATATGCCTCTTTCTCCCACACGGGCCAGCGCTGTTCCATTTCAGTGAGTTTCCTGGACGTATACGTGCAGGGTTGCAACATTCCTTCATCATTTTCTTGTAATAGTACAGCCCCCACTGCCACATCACTTGCATCCATCTGTATTATGAAGGGTTTGTCCATATCCGGGTGCCTCAGTACTGGTTCGGCAGAAAAAAGCCTCTTTAATCTCTCAAATGCCGCTTGGCATTCCATTGTCCATTTTAGTGGCTGGCTAGGTTTCACTGAGGATTCTCCCTTCGTTTTTCGTAAGCTCGTGAGGGGCAGGGCTATCTGGGCAAATGAGGGGATGAATTGGCGGTAAAAGTTTGCGAAACCCAGGAAACATTGCAGTTGCTTTCTTGTGCGAGGTGGTGCCCATTCTAATACTGCCCTGACCTTTTCTGGGTCCATTTCAATGCCTAGTGGGGACATGCGGTAACCTAGGTAGTCTATTTTTTCCTGGTGAAATTCACATTTTGATAATTTGGCATATAGGTGGGCGGCTCGCAGTTTCTTTAAAACCGCTCTGACTAGGTTGACATGTTCCTCTTCTGATTCAGTGAAGATAAGGATGTTGTCTAAATAAACCAGGACCCCCTTAAATAGGTGCTCCCTTAGTACCTCATTGATTAATTGCATAAATACTGTGGGGCCCCCTTGTAATCCAAAAGGCAAAACTTTGAATTTGTAGCACCCCATTGGGCAATTAAATGCGGTTTTCCATTCATCTCCTTCCCTAATTCTCACGTGGTAATACGCTTCCCTTAGATCTAGTTTAGTAAAAAAAATTCCTTTCGAGAGGTGTGATAACATGTCTTTCATGAGGGGTAGGGGGTATAGGTTGCTTTCACTGATTGCATTCAAAAGCCGGTAGTCCACGCATAAGCGTAGAGAGCCATCCTTCTTCTCTCTAAAGAGGACCGGAGCGGCCACCTTAGGTTTGGCTGGTTCAATGAACCCCCTTTCTAGGTTTTTCTTTATAAATCTCTCCATTTCCTCCTTCTCCTTTGGGCTCATGGAGTATAATCTGGGCTTCGGGAGTTTTGCCCCGGGCTTGAATTCTATGGCACAGTCCGTGGGTCAGTGGGGGGTAAGCTCATCCGCCCTCTCCTCGCTGAAAACATCAGCCAGATCTCTGTATTCCTCTGGTATTTCTGGTAGCCCCTTTTCTTCACCCATGGACGCTATTTCCGTTTTAAATTTTGGTAGATCCCCTTGGGGTTTTAAGTCTGTAGGGTCCTCTTTCAGGAAATTGATTTCTTTCGTCCTCCAATTTACCCAGGGGTTCCATTTTGTTAACCATTCCAGCCCTAGGATCATCGGGCATTCCATGCCTGGAGTCACTACAAACGTTATGTCTTCCTCATGATTTCCCAGGGATAGGTGGATTGGTAATGTGGCTAGGGTAGCTGGCACCCCCCCTGCTATGGACCCATCTAACTGGCCAAATGAGATTGGTTGTTCCAGCCTCCTCACTGGAATGACCAGATTTCCCACTAGGGTCGGGCAAATTAGGTAGTGGGTGCAGCCAGAGTCTATTAAGGCTTTCACTTTGACAGCTTTGGGCATGGAGGGGGCTAATATAGTCACTGTCTTGAGGATGGGTGGGATGGATCCACTTACCAGTGGTTTGCCCTCCGAGCTGTCATCTGGGGCGTCCACCGGCCCTGCGGTGTAGGCTGGGGCTCTTTCCCCACGATGGGCGGAGGTAGGGGATTCCGCAGCCTCTATCCCTCTCATGGCAGATTCTTTTGACTTAGCTGGGGATTTCCCAGATTTGCTGGCTGGTGGTCTGTCTGGGTTGTGCTGGGGGGCTTTCGAGTGGCATTCTACAGCCCGATGCCCCTCTGTCCCACATTTGAAACAGCGCATTGGTTTCTTGGCCATAGCCGATGGCTTCGCTGGTTCGCGTGTCGGTTCAGGCGGTGAGCGGCTCCATTGTTTTCCTCGGCGGTGCCTCTTCAGTAGGTCGATCTCTGCTTCCTCTGCTAGGACGTACCATTCATTGAGTTGGTGTGGGTCCCCCCGGGGCAGGCAAGCATCATATAGGTCATAATTCAGACCGTCTTTGAAATGGCTAAGGAGGATGTCTTCCGGCCAGTTCAGCTTGCTGGCAATGGTTCGGAATTCTTATGTATATTCGGCTACTGGCCGTCTGCCTTACCTCATCGTTTTGATTCTTTCGCGTGCTTTGCGATCAGGCAGGCGGTCTTCAAATCGCCTTCTCAGAGAGGACATGAAACGGTTGAAGTCATTGAGCTCTGGGGCATTGGAATCATGCAAATTCACCACCCAATCGGCGGCCAGTCCATCCAGAGCAGATTGCACGATCCGGATACGGGCTTTGTCACTAGGGATGTGTCACCCGTGCTCCTCCATGTAGCCAAGGACTTGGGTTAGGAAAAACCCCAAGCGTGTCAGCTCCCCCTTGAATTTCGCATCCAGCAGCGGAAGTCTTTGAATGGATCGGTGCCTTCTTCGTCGGTATTATCTTCCATCCGGATCGCCAGCTGCAGGTTGGCGGGGGGTGGGGACTACTGGATCAGTGGATGTCCCTGGGCCTGCAGGTTCCAATTCCCTCTCAGTGTCTCTCCAGTTGCGGCTCCAGGAGTTGGTGCGGCCGTCGGGCTCAGGATTCTCCTCTCCTAGGGAGCTGAGGGTCCTCTTCATCAAGTCGATAGCTTTCTCTAGGATCCAGTTCGAGTGCTGTGCCCAGCTACCTTCATCTTCACTTGTGTGCAGGGATCTCTCCATCTCCTGCTTCCATCCTGGTTGGTTGGCCCCCCGTCTCAGGGTCACCTTTCTTGATTTATTTTCCCACTCGCCTTTCTTTCCAACGCCCATTGACCACCGAGGCTTGTGGTTACGCGTCTCCACCACCTCTTCTCCTGAGGAATCTGACCCTTCAGATCCGGATATTTGGCAGGTTTCCAGTTGGGGCAACGGCTCCCTCTCCGGGGGCTTTCCCCCTTCCCTGCTTCGTCGTCTGACATGGTAATTTTTGCAAAGTCCCCTGGCAAGTTTCTTCCTTCCAGGTTGACTAATTTTGCACATCCTGTCTAATGTAAGGACCCATCTCAATTTACATCTTAAGAAGACAGAACTCTTGGAATGTTTCTTCCAACAGGAATCTTTATTAAGAAAAACTGACTGAAGGCATGCTAGACAGGATCTGAGGGACCCCCCTGATCATTCAATGTTTTAAAGTGTTCCCAGGCAGTCCCACCCCACATTCTTTCCGGTCAATCCAAATTGGCAGATGGCTGGGTGTTAAATCCATCGGAATCCCAAACGTTTCAATCTTCCTCCCCTTTTTCCTTGCTGCCGGTAAAAGGAGGCTTCATAGGAACTGAGATCAAAGGCTGATGGCCACATTGTTATTGTTAGTACTCCAGAGAGGGAATCCACAGAGGATGTTTCTTTGTAGTTGATAGTAGGAATGCCAGTCGTAAACACTCATGTTTACTCCCCCCCTTT
This sequence comes from Azemiops feae, assembly GCA_023970755.1. Classification (NCBI taxonomy): domain Eukaryota; kingdom Metazoa; phylum Chordata; class Lepidosauria; order Squamata; family Viperidae; genus Azemiops; species Azemiops feae. Next base: position 48,042 of record JALGBA010001368.1, read on the forward strand.
GTAGTATGACAGAATCCAAAAGAGAGTATGAATTGGGTTTTCTCAGAGTAGATTAGCTAGAAATAAAATAAAATTGGATTCTGACAGTTGGGAAGGGTCTGCCACCAGCTGCAGTAACCCAGGGGTTTTCCCGGGGATTCTTTTCAGTGTGGCACATACGGTACAACTCTTCACATAGTTTTTCACATCTTGTTTCAGTCCCGGCCACCAAAATTGCCGGCGGGTGAGATGTAGAGTTTTTAGATATCCAAAGTGTCCAGCCTGCTTTACATCATGGCTGTATTTGAGAGCATTGAGATGGAGGGATTCGGGCAAATACAGTTTCCCCCCTTTGTAAGCCAAACCATCCCGGCACGTCAAGGAGGTTTGATTATCTTTGAACCATTGATCGGTGAGGAGCTCTCATTTTATTTTCTTTGCTCCAGGGTCATCCGGATTAGGGACCCTGCGAGGCGTGATTTGTGCAACAGGTTGTGGATTGGAGATAATCACCTCATTAACTTCTTCATGTTCACTTTTGTATTGGAGTAATCTTGATAGCGCATCAGCTAGGAAGTTTTTTCCCCCTGGTATGTACTTTAGAGTAAAGTTGAAGTGGTTAAAGTACTGTGCCCACCGTACTTGCTTTAGGGACAATTTGTGGGGAGTTTTCAGTGCCTCTAGGTTTTTGTGATCTGTCCATACTTCAAATGGCACCTTGCTCCCCTCTAGGTAGTGTCGCCAGTTTAACAACCCCCATCTAATTGCGAAGGCCTCTTTTCCCCATATTGCCCATCTACGTTCACTTTCCGTAAATTTTTTGGAGGTGTAGGCGCAGGGTTGCAGGACCCCATTTTTATTCTTTTGGAGTAGTAAAGCTCCAACGGCCACATCACTGGCGTCAGCTTGTATTACAAAGGGTTCCCCTGGGCAGGTGTGCTTTAGGACCGGCTCAGCAGCAAATAGTCTTTTTAAATTCTCAAAAGCTGTTTGACAGTTCATAGTCCATGCTAGTGATTGACCCGGTTATGGGCCAATCACTTTTGTGCCTCTTTGAGTAAATCTGTAAGGGGTAGGGCAATTTTGGCAAAAGAGGGGATGAATTGATGGTAGAAGTTGGCAAAACCTAGAAAGCTCTGGAGCTGTTTGCGGGTTTTGTGGGGCTGTCATTTGATTATAGTTTTCACCTTGGCTGGATCCATCTCAATGCCTTCGTTGGCGATTCTGTAGCCGAGGTAATCTAATCGGGTCTGGTGAAATTCACATTTTGACAATTTGGCATAAAGCTTGGCATTCAATAGTTTCTTTAATACTTCTCTTACCAGCTTTATGTGATCAGTCATATTCGTGCTGTATATGAGGATATCATCAAGGTACACCAGAACTCCTTTGTACAGGTGATCATGTAGAATCTCATTAATCAGTTGCATGAATACGGCTGGGGCCCCCTGTAGTCCAAATGGCATGACTTTGAATTGATAGCTCCCCATGGGGCAGTTGAAAGCAGTTTTCCACTCGTCTCCTTCTTTTATTCTCACTTGACAATACGCCTCTCTCAGGTATAATTTAGTGAAGACACTCCCCTTAGACAGATGAGTTAATAAGTCCTTTAGGAGGGGGAGGGGGTATTTGTTTTCCACACTCACAGCATTGAGGCCCTTATAGTCTACGCAGAGACGAGAGACCCATCTTTTTTTTCTTTAAATAACACTTGGGGCTCCCAGGGTAGATTTGGCCCATTCAATGAACTCCCTCTTTAAGTTTTTATTCAAGTATTGCTGCATCTCTTCCATTTCGAGGGGGGACATAGCGTACATTCTCGGGCATGGAAGTTTGGCTCCTGGTACCAGTTCGATAGAACAGTCATTGGGTTTGTGAGGGGGTAGGACATCGCATTCAATTTCACTAAATACCTCCGCTAGGTCCCGGTATTCATTGGGGATGAGTGGTTCGTCTGGTGATGGTGAGGCAGCCAAGTGCACTTGTTCATTGGGTGGCCTAAAGTGTCCCGCAACGTCAGTTGAATCAGTGGGAGGCTCAGGCCCTATAGGTAGTCTCACAGTTCTCATTCCTTTCTCCCACCAGATAAATGGCTTCCATTTGTCCAACCAGGCTAACCCTAGAATCACAGTCTCAGTCATTTTTGGGGCCACAAGGAACCGAACCGAATAAATTCCCAGTGCGCTCCTATTTCTAGGCGTAAGGGCTCAGTTAATTGTGTGACTAAAGTCCCTCCCATCAGGGAGCCATCAGCTTGCTCAAACCGCATAGGTTTGGAGAGTATGCCCATAGGTTTTGCCCGTATGCCCATTTTCATGGCAAAGGGTAGGCTAATAATGCATCGGGTGCATCCAGAATCGATTAGCACGTTTAAGTCCATTTGTGCCCCTGACTCAGGGATGGCGGGCAGTGAAAAAGATGGGATTTGTCGACTCACCATCGGGTCGTTCTCTCCTTCGTCGTCATTGTCAAAGGAGGGTAGAGTAGGGGCAGGTCCACCTGGAGTCCCGGTGTCCTTTTATGTGGGAGGTGTAATCTGGGCAACAGGTTCTTGCATGGCCCAGTTGGATTTTGCTCTTGTTAGCCGCTGGGCAGATCTCCTTCTCGCTGCTGGTTCTGGACTGCTCTGCAGTTGGGGGTAGGGGATTGGACAGTTTGCTGCTCGATGTCCCTTACTTCCACACTGGAAACACTTTATTGATGCGCTTGCAGGTGGCCCGGGGCTTTCAGTTATCGCGGTAATCGGAGGGTTTCGTGGGGGTGATTGTTGTTCGGATTGCTCTGGTTGCTGCTCGGATTCAGGTGGAGCAGGCTTTTTATAGCAGGCACGCTGAATGTCTAGCTTCTCCGTTGTGTGGTACCACTCGTGCAGTCGGTCAGGTACTGCTCGAAGTGATGGATTAGGGACTGCTCTGGCCACCCTTCTATCCGACCTGCTATCTTGCAAAACTCTCGCATATACTCCAGGGCAGGCCTGCCGGCTTGTTTTATTTTGTGGATTTGTTCTCTTGCTTTTAGGTCAAGGGATGGGTCCTCAAATCTTTCTTTCAGACCCAGGAGGAAGAGGTGGGGGTCTTCTAATTCTGGGGCTTGTTCATTATATAAATTGTTCAGCCATTCGGATGCTTCTCCCTCTAGGCTGGACGGAAGCACATCAACCATAGCCCCTGGGTCTGGGTAGAGATGGGCCCAGCAATTCAAGTGAAAGCGTACTTGGTTGAGGAAAAAAATCAGTTTCTCTGGGTCCCCATCGAAGGTTGCTCTGAATGGTGGAGCAATTATAGGCTGTTGCCCCCCCCCACTGTGACTGTTGCTGCTGGCCCCATCCTGGCTGCTGGTCTATGCCCAGGGGTTGCACATTCGGGGGCTGGGGCCAATCTCCTTGTTGCGGTCGTCCTCCCTCCAGCTGTTGATCTCCTGGCCCCTGCACCACCCCAAGCTGTTGCAAGGCCTCTATTAGCTGTGGCAAGTTCAGAGGATTTATAGGCCGTTGGGCCCTCCACTGTGGCTGTTGCTGCTGGCCTCATCCTGGCTGCTGGTCTATGCCCAGGGGTTGCACATTTGGGGGCTGGGGCCAATCTCCTTGCTGTGGTAATCCTCCCACCAGCTGCTGGTCTCCTGGCTCTTGCTCCCTCTCAAGCTGTTGCAAGGCCCCTATCAGCTGTGGTGAGCTCAGAAGTTGTTTGCTCCCTGCCTGCTTTGAATGCCACACTCCCCATTGTTGCAGAGGCCTCAGACTGGGATTCCCTCTGTCTTCAGGGCTGGAGTCCCTGATAGAGGAAGACAGGGTCTGAAAGGCTGTCTGATATGAAATGGAGGGGCTGTAGGCTTCTCTCTGCAGGAGTGGATTTCTGCCTCTCTCCTCTGGGGTTTGAGATATTTCCAGTAACCCACCCAGGCCTTGAGTGGCAGTCTGTCCATTGTCTGCCCACCGATTTTCATTCGTCTGTCAAAAATCGTTTTCCCACAGCATGCTGTCTGTTACTTCCCCCTCTGGGATATCAGCAGTTGCCGGGTTGTATTCAACAAACTCCTGTTTCATGATAGATCGTCCTCCTCCTGAATTCTGTCATTCTCACTTCAGACTAGGAGAAAAAGGTGGGGGTAATGCACCTCCAGTTGTTTGAAAAGGTTTCAGATTCTGGCATGATGTTATGGTTCCGAAGGAAAATGCTTTTCAAAGAAACCTGAGGCATTGTTTTCCTTTAAGAATCTTTATTTTGCAATATAGCTTCGGCACATACAAAGCGGATGCCAGAATCTGAATTTCTCTGGCTTGTGTCTATCTTATCTTACTAAACTCCTCCCTTATTTTACAGTCATGAGTCATATCTTCCAATTAGGCTGGAGGCCAAAGATTCACTTCCGTTCCTATCCCATGCTTTCCTCATAAATCTCCTCCCTTTCCATGTCATCTGAATTAACTCTAAAAATACCAGACAGTACTGCATATCTTGTCAAAGCAATAATATCTTATATTAACAGCGTTGACAGCCTTACTGAAATCTAAGTATACTACATCCACTGCATTTCGCTGGTCTACTAGTTTAGTCACTTTATCAAAGAATGAAATAAGATTGCCTTGGCATGATCTGTTTTTAACAAATCCGTGCTGGCTACTAGTTATGACTTTGTTTGCTTCTACTTGTTCGCAGATCTGTTTTTTATTATCTTTTCTAGGATCTTCCTAGGTATTGATGTTAAGCTGATTGGTCTGTAGTTTCCTGTATCCGTTTTTTTTCCCTTTCTTGAACATGGGGACCACATCAGCCCTTTTCCAATCCTCAGGTACTTCCCCGGTGCCCCAGGATTTGTGGAAGATGTGGTGCAATTGTTCTGAGATAACATCTGCCAGCTCTTTCAGAACTCTGGGATATAATCTGTTGGGTCCTGGTGATTTGTATTCATCAAGATTGGATAGGTGTTCTCTTACCATTTTCTTGCTTATTTTGATTTTTGTTTCTTGTATGTCTTTTGCAGTATTTTTTGGTGTGTTGGGCTATGGTTTCTTTTTGTGTGAAGACTGATGCAAAGTATGAATTAAGCAGCTCAGCTTTCCATCTTCTCTCTTTAGTGGGCCTACAGTTTCCTTGACTTTTTTCTTGTTAGTTTCTTGGAAGAAACTTTTTTTATTGTCCTTGATTTCTGTTGCAAATCTTTGTTCATTCTGAACCTTTGCTTTCCTGACTTCATCTTTGCATGTTCTGGCTGTCTGCTGATAATTGGCCTTGGTTATGTTCCCCTCTTTCCATTTTTCGTCTTTTAGTTTGTTAGAGAGATCTTTGTGCAGCCATGTTGGTTTCTTCTTGGATTTCTTCTTTTTCTTTCTCAATGGTATTGTGCTGGTCTGAGCTTTTGTGATCGCATTTTTCAGGGTTTCCCACACTTCTTGGGTTGTTTTCTCCTTTAGTATTTTCATCCATGGGATCTTTCCTAGCTTCTCTCTGAGCTTGTCAAAGTCGGCTCTTTTGAAGTTTAGGACATTGGTTGGATTGTTTTCTATTGCTAGTGTTTGCATTATATTAAATTCCAGTATGACGTGGTCACTTTCACCCAAGGTTCTGGCAATTTTGATTCCCTCTATCACTTCTTCTCTATTTGTAAGGATTAAGTCCAATATAGCTTTGCATCTAGTTCCCTCCTCCACCTTTTGGGTGACAAAGTTGTCAGCTAGGTTGGTTAGGAATCTGTTTGATCTCCCGCTCACTGCAGAGTTTGTCTCTCAGTTGATATCTGGATAGTTGAAGTCTCCCATTACGACTGTGGTGTGCTTCCTGCATACATTTGTTAACTGGTTGGCAAAGAGTTCATCTATTTCTTCTGGTTGGTTGGGTGGCCTGTAATATACACCTGTGGCAATGTCACCTTTTCCTCTTTTATATTGACCCATATACATTCTGGAGAAATTTTTTCTTGGGTCCTATGCATTTCTGCAGATATGTAGTGTTCTCTTACATACAGTGTGTCAACGCTGCTAACATTGGATGTTCTTGCTCTGACAACATATGAAGATGCAGCCTTTTTCTTTGTTATGCTTTACTTTTAGAATTAGATGATGCTATGGGAGGAGGTGGAATGTGGTGGGAGTTCGTTAGACATAACAATATTGTACTAGTGTGTAAATTCAGAGCTTGAAATAAGAGATGATAAGAATTGGTGTTAGAGAACAGGAGGGAAAGCCTGCTATTCAAACTAATTGGAGAATGTGATTTATGACTGTTAATTGGAGGAGGGAATTGTGCTTTAATACTATGTGCTCAGGGGAGGGGAATTCAGATTTCAGCTTCGACCATGTACGTGCCGATGCCATGCATCTTGAATAAAGATTCTTTAAGGTAAACAATGCCTCGAAGTTCTTTGAAGAGTTTCATCTGTCAGAACCATGACAGTGCAACTCCTTGATTTCTGTTACAAGTCTTTGTTCGTTCTGAGCCTTTGCTTTCCTGACTTCATCTTTGCATGTTCTGGCTGTCTGTTGATAATTGGCCTTAATTATGTGCCCCTCTTTCCATTTTTTGTATTTGTCCTTTTTGTCTTTTAGTTTGTTAGAGAGATCTTTATGCAGCCATGTTGGTTTCTTCTTGGATTTCTTGTTTTTCTTTCTCAGAATTCATAAACAACATCTGCATTTCTGCACCTTATTTTCCATTACCATGGATTTACCATGCAATTTTTAGAACTGGAATTATTTGCTGCCCTTGTTTTATGTTCTGGCAGATTAATTCATTTTTCTGGAGGTATCTTTTATATGCAATTCTCTATCCTCAGTCACATAATAATGATTACATTTAAATCTTACATAATATCTTTTTATAAGACATAATTACACATAATTACACATTTGCTGGTCAGTGACCATAAAAAAGGTTATATAATTACAAAGAGCAAACTAGCTCCCAATGAGATAAATATAAGGCATCTTTAATTGTAAAATTGAGCACCTCCTCTTTGATTAATGAATTCATTCTGTTAATGAGCATCAGAAACTTACAGATCCTCTCCAGACTGAGATGCTATTTTGTTCATTTGCTGAGTCCTGTAAACCTTTCTTTATCTTTAATAAAATTAGAAGTTACTGCAAAATCAGCATTTGGTGATCTATTTATTCTGGCATTTGTTCTTCCTGGCTCTTTCTTTCATGGATTGTGATGAATTATCATCAATGGAATGCAGTCTAAAAAGTTTGATTTTGGCTTGCAAATGGCCAAAGCCATTACAAATGAAAAAATTCCTTTTTTTTCCTCCTGATCTTATAGAGAATTTTGTTTTACTTTTCATGATTAGGCAGATTACAAGTTTATAAACAATTTAATATGAAATTAAGATCTATCTCTTTTAATTCTATTGTATGAAACATAGCTTGGTATCATTTAAGCAATGAATTTCAGATGAAGACAACTAATATTTCTTTTTCTATATGTATGTTTAGCTTCCCAAGATGATTTGCAATATTTGTTTATTTGATTTATATGCAGAGTTACATCCCATTCTAGACACTTAATTAGCCTAGTACCCAGCTAATTACCAGATGGGAAGTCCAAGAACTTCTTTTTTGGTGTATGTGTGCCTGGGAAGAAAGGCACAGTCCTCAGATTAGTAATCTCTTGGACTAAAAGGCAAAGTAGCAGACAAATAGGAGGCATGAAATAAATCATTTTCTACCTTTATTGTAGTCATCACGTCTTGAAATTCAGAAGTATTAGTTCCACTGTATTCACAGCTCCAATAGATGGCCCATTCATATAACATGAATCTTTCAGCGTAGGTTTTCTTCTGTTCTGGTTATATATAAATTGATTTCTTCTCTAGCCAGTTCTTTAATGGCACTAGTAGAAAAGTGAGAGAAACAAAGTAAAATTGAAGATGTCAAAATGAGGCTCTTGCATTTTGTTAAAGGTATTGTGCACTAATACTCTAGAGCACCCCAATGACAATAAACATAGATTGTTGAGGGGAAAAATCGGTCTTGTACTGCAGGGGTTCCCAACTCCCAGTCCACTGCCTGTTGGGAACCAAACCACACAAGCAGCGGGCGAGTGCGTGAAGCTTCATTTGCATATGAGCAGGATGTAGGTTGTGCACACTAAACCATCTTCCCCACTACCGCCCACCATTGCTGTTGGTCCGTGGAGCCAGAAAACCTGAAGACCACTGTTGTATTGCATTTAGAACTAAGCACACATCAAATTAAAAAAACCTAATGCATAGATAGTTTGGACAAATTAATTACATAGGATAATAGTGTATGACTAAATGTCTATGGAGATTCTCAGTCATCCAAGTCATGGTTGTCTCAAAGCTACTTTTTTTTCAAAAGGCAACTGGACTTTTCTTTATTTTTTCCTTAAGATGTTTCACTTGTCATCCGAGAAACTTCATATGTTCTGACAGGATGGGGAAACTTCATATGTTCTGACAGGATGGGGGGGGGAATTAAAGCATCATATTTCTTTGCAGTCATCTGTTCATTAGCACTCTTTCTGACAGCCGTTGATGACACTTGGGAGTTTATCTGTGCCCTCAGGCTCTCCATACACTATTGTCCTATGTAATTAATTTGTCCCAAATTCTGTATTTCTTTTTAAATTGGTGTGTGCTTATTTTTAAATGTAATACAACAGCAGTCCCCTTTCTGGCTCCACAGATCAGCGACAGCAGTGGGCTGAAGTGGGCTGCAGCAGGGAGGATGGTTTTGTATCCACAACCTACTTCTACATGAATCAAAGTGCAAAAGAGTATGGAATCTTCTTGGAACTGCTGAAAGAATTGCATTGTAGACGGGAGATAGGTAGTGTCCCTCCCCCTCTGTTGAGAGAGGGCTGCTCAATTTTAACATAGATGGCCTTTTTTACCAATCTTTCAAACCAATGGTCCTCTCTATCCACATTCCAAAAAGTCTACATTTTGAATAGAGAGGAATACATGAAGAAATTCTCCTCTTGCATTTTTCTTTTGTCATATCTTCATAGGCATAAGTCACATGGGTCCCTTTGTTTAAGACCCTGATTTGTTCCTAGAATACCTGGATCTACTGGTGGTGGAACTGAATAGTCATATAACATCTGGAATGAGGACCTGTAAGGTCCTTCCTCAGCTAGTGCTCCCAAGAAAGCAGAACTCTTGAAACCGGCATAGTTTCAAACAGGAACTTTTACTGAGAGACAATGAAAGCAGACAGGCAAGGTAAGATCTAAGGAATTCCCACACAAAACAGTATGTTAAAACTACCCTTTGCAAACCTCTCCCCAATGCCCAACTGTCCAGTTAATTTCCAGCCAATCCACAGGTGTGAAGTTGTTATGGGAACCGAAGCAATAAGGGACGGTTCCCAGGCGGTGCATCGTCTCTGCCACAGATTTGGAGATAAAGCAGATGGCCCTCGGCACATTCCTTCCCCTTGTTAGCACCCAAAAGGGTACATCAAAGATGGATAGAACAAAGCAAATACATCCACTAGCCTTTTCCCCAAGTGAGTGAAACTTCCCCCCTCCCACCAGAATGGCAGAGTCCCGAAATCAGAAAGAAATGGAGGGGCCTGACCGAGGACCTCCTAAAGCTAATTTAATAACACTAGCTAATGTAAAGAGACTGGTTCTGTTGCCTGTTCCAGTCTAGGTGAATTGTTGCTAAAAGGGTCTCTTGGTTCTTCTATTATCAGATATTCAGTCTTTGGCCTCTTGCTTGACCCTTGGCTACCCACGTATTGTTCTTATTTTTGATCCTAAGTGCTACAGAAGAAACCCTTATCTTCAAGAAGGCACATCAATAATTGCCCAGCATTTTCAGACATAAACAAAGGCAATTATTTTCTTTGCTCTGAGGTAAATAGAGGTCCTGAACTCTACTCTGATAGGAAGTAAATGATACTCCCAAATGACATGAAATATACTTGGTCATTTATTTTATAGCAATTTGAGATTTTCTAAGGAAAATTGCAGAGTTATGCAACTAAGTGTAGATTTAATTATCACACTAATAGGAAGTTGGAATGTCTTTAGAGGTGAGAAATACCTGCTATGAAAGTGCAACATGTAAGGGTAATCTAAAGAATATCAGAATCAGTATAGAGCTGGAAGGGAAGTTGGAGGTCTTCTACTCCAGCCCCCTGCTCAAGCAGGAGATCTTATACCATTTCAGACAAGTAACTATTCAGTCTCTTCTTAAAAATCTCTAGTGATGAAGTACCCACAACATCTGAAAACAAGCTGTTCAATTGTCCTCTCTGTTAGAAAGGTTCTCTTTAATTCCAGATTGCTTCTCTCCTTGATTAGTTTCCATCCATTGTTTCTTGTCCTGCCTCTGGTCCTTTGGAAAATAAATTGACCCCCTCCTCTTTGTAGCAGCCTCTCAAATACTGGAATACTGCTATTATGTCCCCCCTAGTCCTTCTTTTCTCTAGACTAGTCACACCCAAATCCTGGATCCATTCTTCATATGTTTTAGTCTCCAGGCCTTTAATCATCTTAATTACTCTTCTTTGCACTTTTTCCAAAATCTCAACATCTTTTTTGTAATGTGATGACCAAACCTGGATGCAGTATTCCAGGTGGTCTTACTAAGGCTTTTGATTCTATGCCTCTGTTTATACAACCAAGGGTTGTATTAGCTTTTTTGGCTGCTGCCACACACAGCTGACTCATGTTTAAATGATCATCCACTAAGATTCTAAGGTCCTTCTCACAGTTATTGTTTTTGAGCCAGATTTCATCTAATCTGTACTTGTACCTTTGGTTTTTCCTACCCAGGTGTAAAACCTTGCTTTTCTCCACATTAAATTTCATTTTGTTAGATAGGACCCATTGTTCAAATCCATCAAGATCTTTTTGGATCCTGAATTTGTCTTCTGGGGTGTTGGCTATTCTTGCCAGCTTAAGGTCATCTGCAAATTTGATGACTTCCCGTTCTATTCCTTCATCTAAGTCATTTATGAAGATATTGAAGAGTAGTCGGCCTAACACAGAACCTTGTGGTACCCCACTGCTTACTTCCCTCCATGTAGATGTAGTACCATTAAGGACTACTGATTGAGTACAGTTTGTCAGCCAGTTACAAATCCATCTGGTGGTAATGCTGTCTATTCCACATTTTTCTAGCTTACCAAGAAGTAGGTTGTGGTTTACTTTGTCAAATGCCTTGCTGAAGTCTAAATATACTATGTCCATAGCATTTTCCTCGTCTATTAATTTAGTCACTTTGTCAAAGAATAGAATAGAATAGAATAGAATAGAATAGAATAGAATAGAATAGAATAGAATAGAATAGAATAGAATAGAATAGAATAGAATAGAATAGAATAGAATAGAATAGAATAGAATAGAATAGAATAGAATAGAATAGGAAGAGACCTTGGAGGTCTTCTAGTCCAGCCCCCTGCTCAAGCAGGAGGACCTATACCATCTCAGACAGGTAATTGGCCAGTCTCTTTTTAAAAACTTCCAGTGATGGAGCGCCCACGATTTCTGGGGGTAAACTGTTCCACTGGTTAATTGTCCTCACTGTTAGGAAGTTTCTCCTTAATTCCAGATTGCTCCTCTCTTTGATCAGCTTCCAACCATTGTTTCTTGTCCTTCCCTCTGGTGCTCTGTTGAACAACCTGGCAGCCCCTCAGATACTGGAATACTGCTATCATATCTCCCCTATTTCTTCTTTTCTTTAGACTGGCCAAACCGAAGTTCAACAGCCATTCTTCGTACGTTTTGGTTCTCAGGCCTTTGATCATCTTAGTTGCTTTTCTCTGAATTTTTTTCAAACTCTCAACATCTTTTTTGTGATATGGGGACCAAAATTGGCTGCAGTATTCGAGGTGTGGTCCTACTAGGGCTTTATAAAGTGGTTGTCAAGGTTCCGACTAATGGAACACTTCAAAGAACTTCCAGGCATTGTTTATTCTGAAAAGTCTGTAATCAGGAACACAGTGTCGGCACAGCATGGATGGATGCCAAGATCTGAATTTCTCTTACTTGCGCATGACTTAACCGGCCAAATTCCTCCCCTATATTGCAGTCATGAATCACACTTTCCAATTAGCCTGAAGGGCAAAGATTCACTTCCGTTCCTTATCCCGTGCTTTCCTTATCAATCTCCTCCCCTCCTATTCTCATCTGAGTTAACTCTAAAAATACCAGATAGTTCTGCATATCTTGTCAAAGCAATAATATCCAATATTAACAGCGTTGACATCCGGGGCCCCTTACAAAAAGGATAGGTCCTGTATGTGAACAAAAGCATATGTTAATGACTAGTTTTCGGTTTGTTGGGGTGTTTTGCATGAAACCTTTTGATGAGTCTGTCAGCTTTCACCTCACTGGATTTCACCCAGGTGGCTTCAGACCATGGGTATCCCTTCCATTGTACTAGGTACTGCAATTTCCCTTTAAAAATTCTAGAGTCAAGAATACGTTTCACTTCATAGTGGGTCTCTCCTGCAACTACGAGGGGCCCGGGTGCCTTCTTAGGGGAAGGTCTTAAAGTGGAGCCCCTATAAGGTTTCAGCAAGCTGCAATGGAAGATAGGGTGAATTCTACCTAAAGGTCTAGAGAGTTTCAGTTTTACAGTGACCGGATTGATGATCTTTATGATAGGAAAAGGCCCCAAGAATTTCGGTCCTAACTTTTTACTGGGTAATTTGAGGCGTAAATATTTAGTCGACAGATAAACCTTTTCCCCAACTTGGAATGTTCGTTGGGGAGCCCTCTTTTTATCAGCCTGCTTTTTATAGGTTTCAAAAGTCTTTTTTAAAGCAGTTTTCATGTTTCTCCAAACTTCTTCCCATCCCCTCACCCATTGGTCAAGTGTCTGGGAAGCGGTTGGCACCTGGGGGTATTCAGGTATTGGACCGAACTCTTTTCCTGTGGCTACTCTGAAAGGCATGTAGCCGATGCTGCTGTGCACAGAATTATTGTACGCCACCTCTGCAAAAGGGAGGAGGTCAGTCCAGTTTGTCTGTTGGTAGGAAACGTAGCATCTGAGATATTGTTAGCGGATTCTGCACCCCCATTGGTGGCCGGGTGAAAAGCAGATGATAAGCCTTGAGATGATCCAATTAATTTAAGGAAACTTCTCCAAAACTTTGCGGTGAACTGCACCCCCCTGTCCGAAATTATTCGCTTAGGGGCACCATGCAGCCAGTAGATATGTTTCAGGAACAATTTGGTCAGTCGTTGGGCAGATGGGAGTCCTTTGCAGGCGATGAAATGAGCCTACTTCGAAAACAGGTCTATCACCGTCCAGATGACAGTATTTCCTCTACTTTCAGGTAGGTCTACGATAAAGTCCATAGCTATTTCTTCCCAGGGTTGAGAAGGGTCTGCCACTGGCTGCAGTAACCCAGGGGTTTTCCCTGGGATTCTTTTCATTGTGGCACATACAGTACAACTCTTTACATAGTTTTCCACATCCCGTTTCAGCCCTGGCCACCAAAATTGCCGGTGGATGAGATGTAGAGTTTTTAGATATCCAAAGTGTCCAGCCTGTTTTACATCATGGCTGTGTTTGAGAGCATTAAGACGGAGAGCTTCAGGCAAATACCTGCATGTTAGGGAGGTTTGATTATCTTTGAATCATTTATCATTGAGGAACTCTTGTTTTATTTTCTTTACACCAGGGTCATCGGGATTTGGGACCCTGCGAGGCGTGAGTTGAGCGGCAGTTTGTGGATTGGAAATAATTGCCTCATTAACCTCTTCGCATTCACTTTTGTACTGGGGCAATCTCGATAGCGCATCAGCTAGGATGTTTTTCCTTCCTGGTATGTACTTTAGAGTGAAGTTGAAATGGTTGAAGTATTGTGCCCACCGTACTTGCTTTGGGGACAATTTGCGGGGAGTTTTCAGTGCCTCTAGGTTTTTATGATCTGTCCATACTTCAAATGGCACCTTGCTCCCTTCTAGATAGTGTCGCCAGTTTAACAGTCCCCACCTAATAGCGAAGGCCTCCTTCTCCCAGACTGCCCATCTCCTCTCGCTTTCAGTAATTTTTTTAGAGGTGTAGGCACAGGGTTGTAGAACTCCACTTTTGTTCTTCTGCAGTAATACAGCTCCGACTGCCACATCGCTGGCGTCAGCTTGGATTACAAAGGGTTCCCCTGGGCAGGGGTGCTTTAGGACCGGTTCAGCAGCAAATAGTTTTTTTAAATTCTCAAAAGCTGCTTGACAGCTCATAGTCCATGTGAGTGGCTGGCCCGGTCACAGTTTTCCTCCTCCTCTGCCTGTTTTGAGTAGTTCTGTAAGGGGTAGGGCAATCTTGGCAAAGGAGGGGATGAATTAACGATTGAAGTTGGCAAAACCTGGAAAGCTCTGAAGCTGTTTGCGAGTCTTTGGGGGCTGCCACTCAATTATAGTTCTCACTTTGGTTGGATCCATTTCAATGCCCTCATTGGAAATTCTGTAGCCAAGATAATCTAATCGGGTCTGGTGAAATTCACATTTTGACAATTTGGCATAAAGCTTGGCATTTAATAATTTCTTTAACACTTCTCTCACCAGTTTTATGTGATCAGTCATATTTGTGCTGTATATCAGGATGTCATCAAGATACACCAGAACCCCTTTGTACAAGTGATCATGTAGGACCTCATTAATCAACTGCATGAATACGGCTGGGGCCCCCTGTAGTCCAAATGGCATGACTTTGAACTGATAGCTCCCCATAGGACATTTGAAGGCAGTTTTCCACTCGTCTCCCTCCTTTATTCTCACCTGGTAATATGCCTCCCTCAGGTCTAATTTAGTGAAGACACTCCCCTTAGCCAGATGGGTTAATAAGTCCTTTAGGAGGGGGAGGGGGTATTTGTTTTCCACACTCACAGCGTTGAGACCCTTATAGTCCATGCAGAGACAAAGAGACCCATCTTTTTTTTCTTTGAACAACACAGGGGCTCCCATGGTAGATTTGGTCCATTCAATGAACCCCCTCGTTAGGTTTTTGTTCACGTATTGCTGCATCTCCTCCATTTCGAGGGGGGACATAGCGTACATTCTTGGTCGTGGGAGTTTGGCTCCTGGCACCAGTTCGATAGAGCAGTCATTGGGTCTGTGAGGAGGCAGGGCATCACATTCTTTTTCACTAAATGCCTCCGTTAGGTCCCAGTATTTGTTGGGGATGAGTGGTTTGCCTGGTGGCTCATTGGGTGGCCTAAAGTGTCCTGCAACATCAGTTGAATCAGTGGGAGGCTTAGGCCCTATAGGTCAGGGCTTTTCAACCTTTTTACCGATTGTACCACTTTTAGGATATGGCAATATTCGAGTACCACCTAGCAAGGTGTCAAAAACTTGGTGACAAAAAAAAAACCTGTTCAAAGTTGCAATTGCACTGAAATGACTTATGACCATTTTTCACACTTATGACCATTGCAGCAACAGGGTCTTGTGATTTATATTTGGATGCTTGGCAACTGATTCATATTTATGATGGTCACAGTGTCCCAGGGTCATGTGATCCCCTTCTGCAACCTTTTGACAAGCAAAGTCAATGGCAGAGCTGCTGGTGGCCAACTGCTAAGGCGGGACTTCCTTCCCTCCCTCCTTCCCTGTCTCCCTTTTTCTCATTCCCATCTCCTTCTGAAGGAAGAATTTGAACCCCCCCCCCATATTTTTTCCCTCTTCCATATATTGATCAAACAAGGAAAGGCCTCCAGAGACAGAAAAGACAAGCTGCTGAGTGAACTAGCTTAAAAAGGCACTTCCCCTTTAAGAATTAGCTACTGGCTAGAAAGGAAAGTAAGGAGCCCAGCTGGCACTTAAAGAAGAAAAAAAATGTAAGTACTGGCTGCCGGCTAAGGCAGCCTCCCCAAATGGCTCCATTCATAAATAAAATCTGCAGCTTCAGAGGACTCTCTCACTGTAAGTCTTTGCCTATGCTGGCTCTTTCCCTTCCCCACTACACTTGGCTAGGCAGGGCTGCGTACCACCTGCCACTCATTAATGTACCACAAGTGGTATGCGTACCACAGGTTGAAAATCCCTGCTATAGGTAGTCTCACAGTTCTCATTTCTTTCTCCCACCAGATAAATGGCTTCCATTTGTCCAACCAGGCTAGCCCTAGGATCACAGCCTCAGTCATTTTTGGGGCCACCAGGAAGCGAATAAACTCCCAGTGCTCACCTATTTCTAGGCATAGGGGCTCAGTTAATTGTGTGACTAAAGTCCCTCCCATCAGGGAGCCATCGGCTTGCTCAAACCTCACAGGGTTGGAGAGCTATTTTGCCCGTATGCCCATTTTCATTGCAAAGGGCAGGCTAATAATGCACCAGGTGCATCCAGAATCGATTAGCACGTTTAAGTCCATTTGTGCCCCCGACTTAGGGATTATAAATTTGGTGGCCAGTGAAAAAGGCGGGATTTGTCGACTCACCATCGGGTCGTTCTCTCCTTCATCATCGCTGTCAAAGGAGGGTAGAGCAGGGGCGGGTCCACCCGGAATCCCGGCGTCCTCTTGTGTGGGGGGTGTAACCTGGGCAACAGGTTCTTGCATGACCCGGTTGGATTTTTCTCTCGTTAGTCGCTGGGCAGGTTTCCTTCTCGCCGCTGGTTCCGGTCTGCTCTGCAGTCGGGGGTAGGGGACCGGACAGGTTGCTGCTCGATGTCCCTCCTGTCCGCACCGAAAACACTTAATTGACGGGCCTGCGGGTAGCCTAAGTCTCTCAGCCATCACAGTAGTTGGAGGTTTTTGTGGAGGTGATTGTTGTTCAGGTTGCTCTGGCTGCTGCTCAGATTCAGGTGGGGGAGGCTTCTTATAGCGGGCGAGCTGAACATCTAGCTTCACCGCTGCCTGGTACCATTCTTGCAGCTGATCAGGTACAGCTCAATAGAAGCAGATCTGAGAGAGGTGATCGTCTAATCCCTCAATGAAGTGATGGATTAGGGATTGCTCTGGCCACCCCTCTATTCGACCTGCTATCTTGTGAAACTTGCACGTACTCCAGGGCAGGCCTGCTGGCTTGTTTTACTTTGTGGATTTGTTCTCTTGCTTTGAGGCCAAGGGAAGGGTCCTCAAATCTTTCTCTCAGGCCTAGGAGGAAGAGGTGGGGGTCCTCCAATTCCAGGGCTTGCTCATTATATAAATTGTTCAGCCATTCGGATGCTTCTCCCTCTAGGCTGAACGCAATCACATCGATCATGGCCCCTGGGTCCGGGTAGAGATAGGCCCAGCAATTCAAGTGAGCGTGCACTTGGTTGAAGAAAAAAACCAGCTTCTCTGGGTCCCCATTGAAGGTTGCTCTGAAAGGTGGAGCAATTATAGGCTGTTGGGGCCCCCACTGTGGCTGTTGCTGCTGCCCCCATCCTGGCTGCTGGTTTATGCCCAGGGGTTGCACGTTTGGGGGCTGGGGCCAATCTCCTTGCTGTGGTCATTCTCCCACCAGCTGCTGATCTCCTGGCTCCTGCACCACCCCAAGCTGTTGCAAGGCCTCTATTAGCTTTGTCAAGCCCAGAGGATTTATAGGCTGTTTGGGCCCCCACTGTGGCTGTTGCTGCTGGCCCCATTCTGGCTGCTGATTTATGCCCAGGGGTTGCACGTTCGGGGGCTGGGGCACATCTCCTTTCTGTGGTCATTCTCCCACCAGCTGCTGTTCTCCTGGCTCCTGCACCACCCCAAGCTGTTGCAAGGCCTTTATGAGCTGTGGTAAGTTCAGAGGTTGTTTACCCTCTGCCTGCCGAGAATGCCACACTCCCCATTGTTGCAGAGGCCTCAGACTGAGATTCCCTCTCTCTTCAGGGCTGGAGTCCCTGACAGGGGAAGACAGGGTCTTGAAGGCTGTCTGAATTACAATGGAGGGGCTGCAGGCTTCTCTCTGCAGGAGTGGATTTCTGCCTCTCACCTCTGGGTTTTGAAATCTTTCCAGTGACTCACCCAGGTCTTGAGTGGCAGTTTGTCCGTTATCTCTCCACCGATTTGCATTTGTCTGCCAGCTGTTTGTCTGCCAAAATTCATCTTCCCACGGCATGCTGTCTGTTACTTCCCCCTCTGGGGTATCAGCAGCTGCCCGGTTGTATTCAGGCAAACTCCTGTTTCTCATGATAGATTTTCCTTCTGAAACTCTGTCAGTTTCACTCAAGCCTAGGAGGAAGAGGTGGGGGTAATGCACACCCAGTTGTTTGAAAAGGATTTAGATCTTGGCATGTTGTCAAGGTTCCGACTAATGGAACACTTCAAAGAACTTCCAGGCATTGTTTATTCTGAAAAGTCTTTAATCAGGAACACAGTGTCGGCACAGCATGGATGGATGCCAAGATCTGAATTTCTCTTACTTGTGCATGACTTATCCAGCTAAACCCCTCCCCTATTTTGCAGTCATGAATCACACTTTCCAATTAGCCTGAAGGGCAAAGATTCACTTCCGTTCCTTATCCCGCGCTTTCCTTATCAATCTCCTCCCCTCCTATTCTCATCTGAGTTAACTCTAAAAATGCCAGATAGTTCTGCATATCTTGTCAAAGCAATAATATCCAATATTAACAGCATTGACAGTGGTACTAGTACTTCGTGTGATCTTGATTCTATGCCTCTATTTATACAACCCAGGATTGTATTAGTTTTTTTGGTTGCTGCTGCACACTGCTGGCTCATAGTTAATGAGATCAGAATGAGATCAGATTGGTCTGGCATGATCTGTTTTTAACAAACCCATGCTGGCTGCTAGTTATGACTTTGTTTGCTTCTACTTGTTCGCAGATCTGTTTTTTATTATCTTTTCTAGGATCTTCCTAGGTATTGATGTTAAGCTGATTGGTCTGTAGTTTCCTGTATCCGTTTTTTTTCCCTTTCTTGAACATGGGGACCACATCAGCCCTTTTCCAATCCTCAGGTACTTCCCCGGTGCCCCAGGATTTGTGGAAGATGTGGTGCAATTGTTCTGAGATAACATCTGCCAGCTCTTTCAGAACTCTGGGATATAATCTGTTGGGTCCTGGTGATTTGTATTCATCAAGATTGGATAGGTGTTCTCTTACCATTTTCTTGCTTATTTTGATTTTTGTTTTTAGTATGTCTTTTGCAGTATTTTTTGGTGTGTTGGGCTATGGTTTCTTTTTGTGTGAAGACTGATGCAAAGTATGAATTAAGCAGCTCAGCTTTCCATCTTCTCTCTTTAGTGGGCCTACAGTTTCCTTGACTTTTTTCTTGTTAGTTTCTTGGAAGAAACTTTTTTTATTGTCCTTGATTTCTGTTGCAAATCTTTATTCATTCTGAACCTTTGCTTTCCTGACTTCTTCTTTGCATGTTCTGGCTGTCTGCTGATAATTGGCCTTGGTTATGTGCCCCTCTTTCCATTTTTTGTATTTGTCCTTTTTGTCTTTTAGTTTGTTAGAGTGATCTTTGTGCAGCCATGCTAGTTTCTTCTTCGATTTCTTGTTTTTCTTTCTCAATGGTATTGTGCTGGTCTGAGCTTTTGTGATCACATTTTTCAGGGTTTCCCACGCTTCTTGGGTTGTTTTCTCCTTTAGGATTTTCATCCATGGGATCTTTCCTAGCTTCTCTCTGAGCTTGTCAAAGTCGGCTCTTTTGAAGTTTAGGACATTGGTTAGATTGTTTTCTATTGCTAGTGTTTGCAATATATTAAATTCCAGTATGACGTGGTCACTTTCACCCAAGGTTCTGGCAATTTCGATTCCATCACTTCTTCTCTATTTGTAAGGATTAAGTCCAGTATAGCTTTGCATCTAGTTCCCTCCTCCACCTTTTGGGTGACAAAGTTGTTGGTTAGGAATCTGTTTGATCTCCCATTCACTGCAGAGTTTGTCTCCCAGTTGATATCTGGATAGTTGAGGTCTCCCATTACTACTGTGGTGTGCTTCCTGCATACATTTGTTAACTGGTTGGCAAAGAGTTCATCTATTTCTTCTGGTTGGTTGGGTGGCCTGTAATATACACCTATGACAATGTCACTTTTTTCCTCTTTTATATTGACCCATATACATTCTGGAGAGATTTTTTCTTGGGTCCTGTGCATTTCTGCAGATATGTAGTGTTCTCTTACATACAGTGCAACTCCCCCTCCTCTTTTTGTAGACCTGTTTCTTTTGAACAATTTGTATCCATCCATCTGTCCATTCCATTCATGGGTTTCATCCCACCAGGTTTCTGTTATGCCAACTATGTCATACCCTCCCTCGTGTACTATTGCTTCTAGTTCACCCTGTTTGTTCCCCAAGCTTTGAGCATTTGTGTATAAGCATTTAAGGCATTTATGCCTGTCCGTGGGTATGTTTCCTGTATCTCCTGATTGTTGTTTGAGTTTTTCTTTTTTCTCAACACTTGTTGTTTGGTTTGCTTTCTTGGGATTTGTGATTGGTTTTGGGTTCTAGAGATTCTAGAGATTGGTCACCCTCCCCGCTCAGTTTTAGTTTCAACCCTCCTGATGAGTTGGGCCAGTCTTTTTCCAAGTACATTTTTGCCTGTTTTCGTGAGGTGTAGCCCATCCCTTGCCAAGAGTCCCTCGTGTAGAAAATACAGTCTGTGATCCAGGAAACCAAAGTTTTCTTGGTGACACCAACCCTTTAGCCAATGGTTTATTTCTAAAATTCTTTTTTCCCCTCAATGGGTTTTTGTTGGGAGCACTGACGAAAACAGTATTTGTACTCCTAGCTTCTTAACTTTGTTGCCTAGCTGTTTGTAGCCGTTTACTATTGCACTCAGGTTGTTTGTAGTGTCATTTGTTCCAATGTGGAGGAGGAGGAGGGCGTAATAATCTGTGGGCCTAATTATTTTGGTTAGGTTCTCAGCCACATCTTTGATTTTTGCTCCAGGGAGACAGCATACCTCCCTGGATTGTATGTTTGGTTTGCAGATGGATGATTCTGTTCCTTTGAGGATAGAATCTCCTATTACCAACACTCTCCTTTCTTTTTTGGTGGGGGATGCATTCTGGGGTGCTTTTCTTTTGTCTCAGGTATGTTTGTTAATGTGGCTTTTAGAGATATTTGAGGTGACTTTTTTAGGATTATTTGAAGTTGTTTCTTTGCTAGGTGTCTGCATGTCTTCTTTGAGGGGGAGGTTGTGGGTCTGCGTGTTTCCTTCTAAGGGGAGAAATCAATTGCTCAGTTTTAATGGGCTCAGATGGAGTCTTGGCATAGACTAATTGCATCAGTCAGGACAAAAAATACATCCCTTTTTTGGCACATCACCAGAGGATTGGGGAAATCCCCCCTACCTCCAACTAATCAGG
Organism: Azemiops feae; assembly: GCA_023970755.1. Taxonomy (NCBI): domain Eukaryota; kingdom Metazoa; phylum Chordata; class Lepidosauria; order Squamata; family Viperidae; genus Azemiops; species Azemiops feae. The sequence continues at coordinate 69,182 of JALGBA010001368.1, forward strand.
TACCAATTCATGCCTGGGAAGAATATTTTAGAAAGCTTTATGCAGACCCCGACTATGTAACTAATGAGAGCCAAATTAATTTGGACCAAACCCCTTATTGGCTCCCTGTTACTCCAGGCGAGATATCCCGATTGATTGGAGCCCTCAAGGCTAATAAGGCACCTGGTGCTGACAATGTCCTGCCAGAAATAATAAAAAATAAGCCCAGTTGGTGGGCTCCACTTTTAGCATCTCTGTTTACATATATAGATAGAACGGGCCATATGCCAAGAGATTGGGGATTAGCAATTATCATACCAATCTATAAAAAAGGTAATAGAAATGTCCCAGGCAATTATAGACCCATTAGTCTTCTGAGTGTTATTAGTTAAATATATGCCAAACATCTAAACTATAAACTTCAGGATTGGCTAATTTCAGGGGGGATAATTAAAGATGAACAAGCCAGTTTTAGAGAAGGAAGATCAACAGTGGATCATATCTTGGTACTTCACCATCTAGTACAAAAATACACATATAAAAAAAAATCCTCTCTTTTCGTGGCCTTCCTTGATTTTAACCACACCTTCAACTCAATATCTAGGAACTCCCTATGGGAGAAATTAGAAGGCACTACTATCGATAAACGCCTCCTTTTCCTCATACAAAAATTGTATGCCAATTCCACCTTGAAAGTGAGGTGTAATCCTCAAGGGACCTTAACCGGCTCAGTAAGGATACAAAAAGGGGTATGGCAGGGTTTCATCCTGTCCGACTCCCTTTTTAACTTCTATATCAACCCCCTGATCGATCTCTTACAGAACCCTGATCTGCATCCACTCAACCTAGCTCATCGCAAAATCCCGATCCTTCTATATGCCGACGATGCGGTCATTATTTTGCAAACTCCTGTAGGACTGAAGAGAGCAATTAGGGCAACACTCGGCTACTGCAGACAGAACAAGTTGGTCCTTAACTTTGATAAATCAAAAATTTTAGTTTTTGCTAAAAGACCCAGCCAATACTCCTGAAAAATAGAAGGACACAGTTTGGAACAGGTTAGAACATTTAGATACCTTGGGGTGGTTTTCCACTCGCAGGGGACATGGAGGGCACACCTGGATCATGCATTGCAAGCAACCAATAGGTCCTTGAATGCAATCAGGCATTACTTTTACACAGCCGGAGGTCAATTGGTACCTGCTGCCTTAAAACTTTTCGAGGCCAAAACATTGGCACAAATTCTATATGGGGCACAAACAGGAATCCTTGCAAAGAAAAACTTGCTTGAAACCATACAAACAAAATTCCTGCAAGCCATCTTAGCTGCACCCAAAGGAACCCCAAATGCCCAATTAAGAATTGAGACAGGCATGCCCCAAATTCAGGTAAGAGCCTGGAAGATGATGATAATTCACTGGCTTAAAATGCATTTCTTTCCAGAGAGACTGTCCCCATTAGTGCTGACTGACAATTTCCCCTCCCCCTGGAAGCAGGCGATAGATCATAAACTGGGCTTTTAGGGGCTCTCTTCGGTATTCCTAATGTCACTAGGCTTTGATCAAGCAAAGCAAGTAGTATTTAATAGAATAAAGGACATGGAGTTCCAAGAAGAACTAAATAGATTGCCTCGCCACAGTAGGGATAGAATCAAACAGGGTGTGTGGGAACCGGCAAGATATCTGAATGATCTGACCTTCCCAAAACAAAGAATAGCCTTCTTCAGAGCCAGATTTAACATTCTTCCCTCAGCACTCCTCCAGGGCAGGTATAAGAGAACACCAATAGCAGAACGGGTATGTATATGTGGTAAAGGAGAAGTCGAAGACATCTCATATGTTTTATTGTACTGTGATTTATACCGAGTTTATAGGTCAGCATATATTTTTCCCTTATTAGAGAGATTGCCAGGGAGGGCAGACAATTTTTATGTAGGCTTTCTCCTCCAGGACTCAAATCCTTCTATCACGCATGCAGTGGCAAAATACTGTGTTGCAGCAATGTCCACAAGAAAAAAATTGGTTACAGATTTATAGCCGTCAACTTGTGCCAATTTTTGGGAGATATCTCTAATAATTTTTGGAACATTACATTTACTCACACACTTATCGGCTTTCCACTCACGTAAACTAAACAGGGATGTTATTATTTATTATTAATGTCAGTACTATCTTTATTTTATTTTTATTTTTCTTAATATATTGTAAAAAGTGATGTCTATTGCTGGTCTATGACCGTAATAAAGTTATTGAATTGCTCAGTTTTAATGGGGTTGCTTCTGGTTGGGTAGGATTGGGCAGAAGGGGTTTGTTTGTTGCATATTGTTTCTTTCTTTAAGTGTTGTGTTTCCTTCTGTGTGCGACATACCTCCATTTGTCTTCCTCTGAGGGTTTATCGGTAGGGTCAAATCCTCTGGGAGTTATTTGTTTGTTGTTTGGTTTGGTTTGGGTGGAGCTTTCTTTCATGCATTGGGGTTTTGCTAGAGTTGCCTCTAAATTCCTGACCTTCTGTTTTTAATAAACCTGTGCTGGCTTCTAGTTATAACTTTATTTGTTTCTAGATGTTCACAGATTTGTTTTTTGATTATTTTTTGAAGTATCTTCCCAGGTATTGATGTTAGGTTGATTGGTCCATAGTTTCCTGGGTCTGTTTTCTTTTTCCTTTTTTGAAGATGAGAACCTCATCAGCTCTTTTCCAATCCTCTGGTAGTTCCCCAGTGCTCCGAGATTTTTTAAAGATATGATGCAATGGTTCTGAGATAACATCTGCCAGCTCCTTCAGAACTCTGGGATATAATCCATCAGGTCCCAGAGATTTATATTCATCAAGGTCAGACAGCTGTTCTCTTACCATTTTCTTGCTTATTTTAATTTTTATTTCTACTCTTTTACAGTTAAGTTTTTGGTAGGTTTGGCTATAGTTTCTTTTTGTGTAAAGACTGATGCAAAGAATGAGTTAAGCAGCTCTGCTTTCTCTCTACTGCCTGTTTCTTCCTTGCCACCTTCTCCCTTTAGTGGACTGACTGTTCCCTTGACTTTTTTTCTTGTTATTTATATGTTAAAAGAAACTTTTTTTATTATCTTTGACTTTTGTTGCAAGTTTTTGTTCATTCTGAGACTTTGCTTTGCAGATTTGGGCTATCTGCTGATATTCTGCCTTAGTTATATGTCCCTCTTTCCATTTTTTGTACTTATCCTTTTTGTCTTTCAATTTATCAGAGAGATCTTTGTGCAACCATGCTGGTTTCTTCTTGGATTTCTTGTTTTTCTTTTTTAGTGGTATTGTGTTGGACTGGGCTTTTATGATCATATTTTTCAATGTTTCCCATGTTTCTTGAGTTGTTTTCTCTTTAGGTTGCATTAGGTTGCATTTTCCCCTTTAGTAGGTTGCATTTAACCCAAAGAAACTAACTTAACCATTTTCAGAACATAGTATGAAGCAATTGTTCTTGCTTTGCCACTAAGGAAGTGCGGCTGACTGAAGAAAGCAAGTCTCAACTTGTTTATCCAGAAAAATTTCATAATTCCAGAAATTGTGAGTTAAGCAACGAAAATAGATTGCCCATAGAGACTGAGGAATCTTCCTTGTTAGAACATTTTGAGAATCTTGTTTGCAGTGATATCAGATCCAGAGAAACATGTCCAGGAGACAAAGTGGTTTAAAAATACTTTGCCAGTCTACTGAGTTTTCCTAGGATTAAAGGGAAATAAAAATTCTGTGCTTCATTTTTATTATTTTGTATTAATCATGGTACCCCATTTCATAAGTGTCAATTCAGAATATGAATGTATTCAATCTATAGTGATTAGATAAATCACAAATCAAGTACATTTTCAAACACTCTCAACCCAATAACTCAGTCTTATGATACTACATAAATTATTCCTTATAAATACATTTTGCTAATTCCTTTGAGCTGCTTTTGTTGATAAAAGTTGCAGAGAAGGCTGAGGCTATTTCTCTAATACATATCTGAAAATCTCTCTGCAGCATCCCTGATTAGGAAAAGGCCAATGGGCGGAGCTCCTTGAGGAATGAACTGAAGTGGAGAAGTCAGGGATTTGGACATCTCTGAAGAGACGTAGCAAGATATTACACAAATTTAGCCACTTCTTAATTTAAGCAATGAAAGAACCTGGATCCTACTTATGAGATATTTAGGTATTTTTTTCTTTACTATTTGAAAAAAAAGGTTGAAAATCACTTATTTCCATTGAATAGAATGAGTATGATTAGAAACCATTCATAAATCTTCTCCATTTTGGAATATGAAATAAGATTCAGTAAGTGCACCTTCTATGTAAGGCTAAATCACATATTAAAAATAATTGTATAAATACCTATGGCTAAACAGATTGTTTTAGAATATATAGTCTGATTGAATATAAAGCAACCCTTCTCAAATTAGTATCCTCAAAAGGTATTAAAAGTTATCTTTTATGCCTGTCAGCCAACTTGGCAATTTAAATAGCCAAGATTATTGTAGTAACATTCAACATATATATATAGGGCATTGAGTTGGAATTTTTTAAAAAATGATGGATTATCATCTGTTTATAAAAGCTTGTACCATAAAGTTGAAGATTCAATAGAAACCTCATGTGACTGTGAATTAAAGTGGAATCCATGACTATTTGAAAATGCAGTTCATCAGTCCCGTATATAATCTGAACATTTCCACCATAAAGCTGAAATTTGCCTTGACATTTTAGTCACTCCGAAGGTATAAACTTCTATTATCTTGCATACCATAATGATTGTTGATTATCATGTACATTCTCTTGCTGCACATTAAAATATCCTGGATTTGCCAGAATTAAAAGAAGGACAGTGTAAGGACCCCCCTCAATTTACATCTTAAGAAGACAGAACTCTTGGAACAGGTTTTCCAACAGGAATCTTTATTAAGAAAAACTGACTGAAGGTGTGCTAGACAGGATCTGGGGGACCCCCCTGATCATTCAATGTTTTAAAGCGTTCCCAAGCAGTCCCTCCCCACATTCCTTCCGGTCAATCCAAATTGGCAGATGGCTGGGTGTTAAATCCATCGGAATCCCAAACGTTTCAATCTTCCCCCCCTTTTTCCTTGCTGCCGGTAATAGGAGGCTTTATAGGGAGTGAGATCAAAGGCTGATGGCCGCATTGTTATTGTTAGTACTCCAGAGAGGGAATCCACAGAGGATGTTTATTTGTAGATGATAGAAGGAATGCCAGTCATAAACACCCGTGTTTACTCCCCCCCCCTTTGTAGTATGACAGAATCCCAAAGAGAGTAAGAATTGGGTTTTCCCAGAGTAGATTAGTTAGAAATAAAATATAATTGGATTCTGACATCCGGCTCCCCTTAAAAATAAGAGAGGTCCACCTGTAGAGAAAACAAAACAGGTATAAAAGTTAGTCTGGCTTGTTAGGATACTCTGTACGAAACTTCTTTAAAAGCTTCGGGGCTTTGACATCATGTTTATGGACCCACTCGTTGTGAGAGGCGGGGAGGTGCTTCCATGCTACTAGGTATTGAGTTGACCCATGATATTTTCTAGAGTCCAGGATTTCCTTTATTTCGAAATGTTGTTCCCCTTCTATCATGATTGGTGTTGGTGGGGGGGGGAATTTTTGGCCGTAAGGGTGACTGTTGTTCTCTTTTCAGCAAACTGCAGTGGAAAATTGGGTGTATTTGCCTAAGATTCTTGGGTAATTCTAATTCTACTGTTACCGGGTTTATGATTCTTTTAATTGGAAAAGGCCCTATATATTTTGGTCCAAGTTTTTTACAGGGTTGTATGGATTTTAAGTATTTTGTAGACAAGATACACCATTTCTCCTATAATGAATGGTGTGGGCTCCACCCTTTTCTTATCTGCTTGTGCTTTGTATGCTTGCCTAGCTTCCTCTAGAGCTTTTCTAACTATTGGCCAGGTGTTTTGTAATTGTTCCATCCATTCTTTCAGTGATGGGATTGCCGGTTCGTTTGGGGTTAGTTCTGGCATGGGGTTGAAACTTTGGCCGGTAGCTATTTGAAAAGGAGTGTAACCTGTGCTGGAGTGGACTGCATTATTGTAGGCAACCTCTGCAAACGGCAACAGGTCCGTCCAATCTGACTGCTGGAAATTTAGAAAACATCTTAAATATTGCTCAAGTACTCCGTTACATTTTTCTGATTGACCATTTCCCTGAGGGTGATGGCTAGACGTCAGTCCCTGGGTGGTCCCTAAAAGAGATAGAAATTCCTTCCAAAACGCAGATGTAAATTGCACTCCCTTATCAGATATGATGCGTTGGGGAGCCCCATGCAATCTGTAAATATGTTGCACAAAAAGTTTTGCTAAAGCTTTTGCGGTGGGGATCTTTTGGCAAGGAATAAAGTGAACCTGTTTGGAAAATAGGTCCGTGACCATCCAAATGACAGTATTCCCATTGCTTTCTGGTAATTCCACTATAAAATCCATGGCTATTTCCCTCCAGGGGGCTGAGGGATTTGCCACTGTTTGTAACAGTCCTGGTGATTTCCCTTGCAGCCTTTTTGCCATTGCACACTTTGGGCAGCTGGCCACGTAACTTTCTATGTCTTTTTTCATGGATGGCCACCAAAATTGCCGTTTAATTAAGTGTAATGTTTTTACAAATCCAAAATGCCCTGCTGATTTTGTGTCGTGGCAAAGTTGCATGAATGTGATCCTTTGGGTGGTCGGTATATATAACTTCTCCCCCACCCAAGGCAGTCCGTCTTTCATTGTGCACACGTGTTTATTTTTCTGGAACCATTCATCTGTTTCCAAACTTTTCCGGAATTCAATTCCGGTCTGGCTATCCAGCTGTGGTTTTAATTTAACTTGGGCTCTGGTAGTCACTGGCACTGCCAGTTGTGATTCTCCCATGATCGGTTTAGAGTCAGTGGCTCGCGTGCTGTTATATTGGGGCATACGAGATAATGCATCTGCCAGAAAGTTCTTTCCCCCCGGCAAATGCTTGAGCTTAAAATTGAATTGGCGAAAATGCTGAGACCAGCGGGCTTGCTTGGGATTGAGCTTTCTGGGTGTTTTCAAGGCTTCCAAATTTTTGTGGTCTGTCCACACCTGGAAAGGGATTTTATTGCCTTCAAGGAATTGGCGCCATGTAAGTAATGACCAACGTATCCCATATGCCTCTTTCTCCCACATGGGCCAGCGCTGTTCTGTTTCAGTGAATTTCCTGGACGTATACGCGCAGGGTTGCAATATTCCTTCATCATTTTCTTGTAATAGTACAGCCCCCACTGCCACATCACTTGCATCCGTCTGTATTACGAAGGGTTTGTCCATGTCTGGGTGCCTCAGTACTGGTTCGGCAGAAAAAAGCCTCTTTAATCTCTTTAATCTCTCAAATGCCATTTTAGTGGCTGGCTAGGTTTCACTGAGGATTCTCCCTTCGTTTTTAATAAGTTTGTGAGGGGCAGGGCTATCTGGGCAAATGAGGGGATGAATTGGCGGTAAAGGTTTGCGAAACCCAGGAAACTTTGCAATTGCTTTCTTGTGCGCAGTGGTGCCCATTCTAACACTGCCCTGACCTTTTCTGGGTCCATTTCAATGCCCTGTGGGGATATGCAGTAACCTAGGCAGTCTATTCTTTCCTGGTGAAATTCGCATTTTGATAATTTTGCATATAGGTGGGCGGCTCGCGGTTTCTTTAAAACCGCTCTGACTAGGTTGACATGTTCCTCTTTTGATTCGGTGAAGATAAGGATGTCGTCTAAATAAACCAGGACCCCCTTAAATAGGTGCTCCCTTAGTACCTCATTGATTAATTGCATAAATACTGCGGGCCCCCCTTGTAATCCAAATTGCAAAACTTTGAATTTGTAGCACCCCATTGGGCAATTAAATGCGGTTTTCCATTCATCTCCTTCCCTAATTCTCACACGGTAATACGCTTCCCTTAGATCTAGTTTAGTAAAAAAAAAATCCTTTCGAGAGGTGTGACAACATGTCTTTCATGAGGGGTAGGGGGTATAGGTTGCTTTCACTGATTGCATTCAGAAGCCGGTAGTCTACGCATAAACATAGAGAGCCGTTCTTCTTCTCTCTAAAGAGGACCGGAGCGGCCACCTTAGGTTTGGCTGGTTCAATGAACCCCCTTTCTAGGTTTTTCTTTATAAATCTCTCCATTTCCTCCTTCTCCTTTGGGCTCATGGAGTTTTGCCCCGGGCTTGAATTCTATGGCACAGTCCGTGGGTCGGTGGGGGGGAAGCTCATCAGCCCTCTCCTGGCTGAAAACTTCAGCCAGATCTCTGTATTCCTCTGGTATTTCTGGTAGCCCCTTTTCTTCACCCATGGATGCTATTTCCATTTTTAATTTTGGTAGATCCCCTTGGGGTTTTAAGTCTGTAGGGTCCTCTTTCAGGAAATTGATTTCTTTCGTCCTCCAATTTGCCCAGGGGTTCCATTTTGTTAACCATTCCAGCCCTAGGATCATCGGGCATTCCATGCCTGGGGTCACTACAAACGTTATGTCTTCCTCATGATTTCCCAGGGATAGGGGATTGGTAACGTGGCTAGGGTAGCTGGCACCCCCCCTGCTATGGACCCATCTAACTGGCCAAATGAGATTGGTTGTTCCAGCCTCCTCACTGGAATGCGCAGATTTCCCACTAGGGTCGGGCTAATTAGGCAGCGGGTGCAGCCAGAGTCTATTAAGGCTTTCACTTTGACAGCTTCGGGCATGGAGGGGGCTAATATAGTCACTGTCTTGAGGATGGGTGGGATGGATCCACTTACCAGTGGTTTGCCCTCCTAGCTGTCATCTGGGGCGTCCACTGGCCCTGCGGTGTAGGCTGGGGCTCTTTCCCCACGATGGGCGGAGGTAGGGGATTCCACAGCCTCTATCCCTCTCATGGCAGATTCTTTTGACTTAGCTGGGGACTTCCCAGATTTGTTGGCCGGTGGTCTGTCTGGGTTGTGCTGGGGGGCTTTTGAGCAGCATTCTACAGCCCAATGCCCCTCTCTCCCGCATTTGAAACAGCCCATTGGTTTCTTGGCCACAGCCGATGGCTTCGCTGGTTCGCGCGTCGGTTCAGGCGGTGAGCGGCTCCATTGTTTTCCTTGGCAGTGCCTCTTCAGTAGGTCGATCTCTGCTTCCTCTGCCAGGACGTACCATTCGTCAAGTTGGTGTGGGTCCCCCCGGGGCAGGCAAGCGTCATATAGGTCGTAATTCAGGCCATCTTTGAAATGGCTAAGGAGGATGTCTTCCGTCCAGTTCAGCTTGCTGGCAATGGTTCGGAATTCTTGCGTATATTCGGCTACTGGCCATCTGCCTTGCCTCATCATTTTGATTCTTTCGCGTGCTTTGCGATCAGCCAGGGGGTCTTCAAATCGCCTTGTCAGAGAGGACATGAAACGGTTGAAGTCGTTGAACTCTGGGGCATTGGAATCATGCAAATTCACCACCCAATCGGTGGCCGGTCCATCCAGAGCAGATTGCACGATCCGGATACGGGCTTTGTCGCTAGGGATGTGTCACCCGTGTTCCTCCATGTAGCCAAGGACTTGGGTTAGGAAAAACCCCAAGCGTGTCGGCTTCCCCTTGAATTTTGCATCCAGTGGCAGAAGTCTTTGAATGGATCGGTGCCTTCTTCGTCAGTATTGTCTTCCATCCGAATCGCCATCTGCAGGTCGGCGGGGGGTGTGGACTACTGGATCAGTGGATGTCCCCTGGGCTGCAGGTTCCAATTCCCCCTCAGTGTCTCTCCAGTTGTGGTTCCAGGAGTTGGTGCGGCCGTGGGTCTCAGGATTCTCCTCTCCTAGGGAGCTGAGGGTTCTCTTCATCAAGTCGATAGCTTTCTCTAGGATCCAGTTTGAGTGCTGTGCCCAGCTTCCTTCATCTTCGCTTGTGTGCAGGGATCTCTCCATCTCCTGCTTCCATCCTGGTTGGTTGGCCCCCCGTCTCAGGGTCACCTTTCTTGATTTCTTTTCCCACTCGCCTTTCTTTCCAACGCCCATTGACCGCCGAGGCTTGTGGTTACGCATCTCCACCACCTCTTCTCCTGAGGAATCTGACCCTTCAGATCTGGATATTTGGCAGGTTTCCAGTTGGGGCAACCGCTCCCTCTCCGGGGGGCTTTCCCCCTTCCCTGCTTCGTCGTCTGACATGGTAATTTTTGCAAAGTCCCCCGGCAAGGTTCTTCCTTCCAGGTTGACTAATTTTGCAGATCCTGTCTAATGTAAGGACCCCCCTCAATTTGCATCTTAAGAAGACAGAACTCTTGGAACAGGTTTTCCAACAGGAATCTTTATTAAGAAAAACTGACTGAAGGTGTGCTAGACAGGATCTGGGGGACCCCCCTGATCATTCAATGTTTTAAAGCGTTCCCAAGCAGTCCCTCCCCACATTCCTTCCGGTCAATCCAAATTGGCAGATGGCTGGGTGTTAAATCCATCGGAATCCCAAACGTTTCAATCTTCCCCCCTTTTTTCCTTGCTGCCGGTAATAGGAGGCTTCATAGGGAGTGAGATCAAAGGCTGATGGCCGCATTGTTATTGTTAGTACTCCAGAGAGGGAATCCACAGAGGATGTTTATTTGTAGATGATAGAAGGAATGCCAGTCATAAACACCCGTGTTTACTCCCCCCCCTTTGTAGTATGACAGAATCCCAAAGAGAGTAAGAATTGGGTTTTCCCAGAGTAGATTAGTTAGAAATAAAATATAATTGGATTCTGACAGACAGAGAGAAATATTGAATAAGGAAATAACATCTAGGAAATTAAAAATCACAGTGCAAAAACAAAAAAATAATAAAGCCCCGGGGCCAGATGGACTACCAGGGTAAGTGTATAAGACTTTCTATGAGGATTTCGAAATAACTTTATTAGAAGTGTACAATGATGTATTAGAAAAAGCTAAATTACTGGATTCATGGATAGAAGCCAACATATCCCTCATCTTAAAAGAAGGTACGGACCCCAAACAACTAAAAAACTATAGGCCAATCTCGTTGTTGAATGCGGATTATAAAATCTTCACCACCATAATGGCAGAAAGACTGAAATTAACATTAAATGATATAATACACTCAGATCAAAATGGTTTTTTACCCACAAGACAAATAAGGAATAATACGAGAATGGTGCTAAATGTCCTAGAATATTATGAAGCACACCCTGAAAAACAGGTGACATTAATTTTCTTAGATGCCCAGAAAGCATTTGACAATCTTAATTGGCAGTTTATGTTCCAACAGATCGAGGACATGAGATTTGGAGAGAAGTTCGAGAAAATGATAAAGGCAATATATAAAATACAAAAGGCTAGGGTGATAATTAATGGGGACAATACAGAGAAATTCGAAACAAACAAAGGAGTAAGACAGGGATGCCCAATGTCACCTCTACTTTTTATTTTGACTTTAGAAGTGTTATTAACCCAAATTAGAAATAATAAAGAGATAAAAGGATTACAGGTGAAGACAGAAGAATATAAGACACAGGCATTTGCGGACGACTTGGTGTTTTTTGTAGAGGAACCATTAGAGAGAGGAAATATTCTAATGAATGAAATAGAAAAATATGGAACAGTGGCAGGATTAAAAATCAATAGAGAAAAGACTAAAATGTTAGTTAAAAATTTAACTGAAAAACAAAAAAGGAAATTAGAAGAGGAGTTGGGACTACAAATCGTAAAAAAGATTAAATACCTAGGAATTTGGCTTACTATAAGATGTTCTTCATTAAAAGAGGATAATTACAAAAAACTGACACTACAAATTAAAAAAGATCTAGAGGTCTGGGGGAAATTACAACTATCACTACTAGGAAGGATCTCAGTGATAAAAATGAATATACTACCAAAACTATTATATCTATTTCAGACAGTCCCAATAAAACTAGACAAAAAATTCTTTGCTGAATTAGACAAAATGATTAATAAATTTATTTGGTTAGGTAAAAAAGCACGAATAAATATTAAGACATTACAAGACAGTAGAAGTAGAGGTGGCCTTGGGCTCCCAAAATGGGAAACCTACTATCAAGCAGCGGGGTTACTTTGGATTAGGGATTGGATATACCTAGATAATCAAAGGGTTTTAACAATAGAAGGACATGATCTACAAGCCGGTTGGCATGCCTTTTTATGGGGAAAACATAAGAGCACACACACATACTTTCACCGACATCAGATAAGGGACGCACTGATTTGGACGTGGGAAAGGGTCAAAAAGAAATACTACACGAAAATACCAAATTGGGTCTCTCCGATGGAGGCAGTGATTCATCCAAATACATTAGACAAAAAAAAGATGGAAAGA
>JALGBA010001369.1:0-68317 GCA_023970755.1 Azemiops feae
TTGGATCTATCTTAACTATTTCATATTTTCAATGCAGAATTAGATATTTGGAAGATAACCTCTTTACAGTATTTTATAATTCCATGTTTCTACCTCATTTTGAAAGGTTTAATGTTATAGATCGAACCATGTTAGAAATGTCAATATTTAAAACAGGGGAAAAATGAATTTCCAGCTCCTAAGATATCCTCTCTTTGTTGTCAAGGGGATTTGACTAGGGAAAAAGCTGATGGTTTGTAAATACGCTATTCGGGAACTGGTGTATCATGCTGGTTTAGGACAGATTTCTACTGCTCTATTTTTATCTCATTTTGAAAGATGAAGTACTCTATGTTGAATCATGTTGAAAGTGTCAGTGTCTAAAATCTAGAAATGAAACATTTTCAGCTCCTAAGTAAGTGAGTGATTGAGTGAGTGAGGGAGGGTGGGTGGGAGGAAGGAAGGAGGAGGAGGGAGGGATAAGAGGAAGGACAGAGGAAGGAAGGAAGGAAGGAAGGAAGGAAGGAAGGAAGGAAGGAAGGAAGGAAGGAGGAAGGTGGGAAGGAGGGTGATGTCATGGGTGTTTAATAAGAGAAAAATAATTACACAGATGAGTTAGACTGCAAAATTACCAAGGGGAAATTCAGTGGAAGATGCAACATCCTTTCTACATTTTAAGTAAAAGGCAAACTATTGCGCTTCCATATTAATGCTTTCTATGAGGTGATATTGAAAAGGATCCTGTCTCTCTCAAAGATGCTTTTTCAAAAGGCAACTGGACTTTCTTTCTTTGTTTTTCCTTGAAGACATTTCGCTTCTCATCCAAGAAGCTTCATTAGTTCTGACAGGATGGTGGGGGAGATAAAAGGAGAGAAGGAAGGCCTTCTGCCTCCCCACCATCCTGCCAGAACCTATGAAGCTTCTTGGATTAGAAGTGAAACATTATCAAGGAAAAACAAAGAAAGAATTCCAGCTTCCTTTTTAAAAGCACCTTTGAGACAACCATGACCTGGATGATTGAGAATCTCCATAGACAGATCCTGCCTCTCCCCTTAGTTTCCATAATTCTCCTTCTCTCTCTCCCCTCTAAAATCAAATTCCTTTCTAGAACAAATAATCTCATGCAATAATGAATCTATCTTTGACATATCTAAAGCTGGAGTTTTGGCTGCAAAATGTTGATCATTTTCACTATTAATTTTTTTTTACAGTTATATAAAATTAACTTGCTTGTCTGTCACTGCTAGAACAATTCCCTTTCTTTTCCTGATCTTTCCTTAAAGATTTCTTCTGTACCTTCTAGTCCAACCCCGTGCTCAGGCAGGAAATCCTATACAATTTCAGACAAATGGCTGTCCAGTCTCTTCTTAAAAACTTCCAGGAACACCAGATTCTATTTGTTACTACTGTGCAGTATCAGCCTCTGGATAACTTGGGGTAGGGCTATCGCCATCATAGTGGCCATGAATTCCTGAGCTGCCTATTAGAGAAGGCAAATTGAAGTCCTCCAAGATCATAAATTTGGGGAACTCCACAGCCAGGGACTTTGCTACACTGCTGGGAGGATGGCAGAATAACAACAATTCCAACTGATCCCTAGAGTCTGATGGATAAACAGGGCCCCACATCTCATGACCTCTGGTGCAGAGCATCTGAAACCCATTAGAGATTTAAGATGTCAGCCCCAGTCTCAGTGATACATACTAGATTGGTCATCTTATCAACAATTAAATCACATATGAGGGAGGCCTTATACATGTAACATGTAATATGATGTAGTATGATTAAATGAGATAATTCTATTTTATTGTAAAGCTAAATTAAAAGAATCCTGCAAGTCTGAAGATACAAAATTTCTGCCACTAATTTTAGATATTGGATAAATTAAGACCAGTCCTTCCTAAGATTTTTCTTCTGATTGTTAAGCCCTCGGGAGCTCCCCTATCTCTGTTTTTATTGTTTCCTAGGCAGTACCTCTTTCCCTCATGCCCCAATGTCACCCATATATTCCATTACCCCCAGATAACAATAATCATACCTCCATCCCTGTTATTATTGATCATCGCACAGTCAGCCAGATGTTGAGACTGGATTTGGCATTTTTGTCTACCTATCGAGTCCTTCCCAAGGACCTGGGATAGGCAGATGTGGATGTTTGATGGTATTACAGATATCGTCGCAGGATGGAAGCAGTTCCTAGTAAGGCCGCCTTTTGCAATTGACTAATGGTGAATTTGTCAATGCCAATGGTGTTCAAGTGGTGCTCCAGTTGTTTTGGGATTGCACCCAAGGTGCCTATTACTATTGGTAGTACCCTTGCTTGCCTTTGCCACAGTCTTTCTATTTCTATTTGTAGGTCTTTGTATTTTGTTATCTTCTCCAGTTCTTTCTCGTCTATTCTGCTGTCTCCAGGCACTGCCACGTCCACTATCCAGACTTTTTTGTCTTTCTTATCAACAATTGTTAAGTCCGGGGTGTTATGTTGCAGGTGCTTGTCTGTTTGAATTCTGAACTCCCAGAGCAGTTTAACTTTATCATTTTCTATTACTTTCTCTATTTTATGATCCCACCAGTTCTTGCTTACAGGCAAATGATATTTCTTGCAGATCTTCCAATGCACCATAGTAGTAGCTACTTTGTCATGCCGCTGCTTGTAGTCAGTCTGTGTGATCTTCTTGCAGCAGCTTACCAGGTGGTCCACTGTTTCTTCAGCTTCTTTGCATAGGTGGCACTTACTGTCTGTTGCTGTCTTCTCAATTTTGACTTTGTATGCATTTGTCCTTAAGGCTTGGTCTTGTGCAGCCAGAATTAGTCCCTCAGTCTCTTTCTTCAACTTTCCTGCTCTTAGCCATTGCCAGGTCTTGTTATTATCTGCTTTCCCAGCTATTTTTTTAATGTACTGGCCATGTAGTGCTTAGTCTTCCCATGCCTCTATTCTGTTCTTCATTTGGTCTTTCTTGTAGGCCAGTTTGGTCTCTCCAGTAGTCAGTAAGCCTTCCTGATATACTAATTTCAGTGCATCTTCATCATTGTCCTTCAGATATTCTTCCAAAGCCATTTTTTCTTCTTCAACCATCTGATGTACTTGCAGCATTCCACGTCCACCTATTTGCCTTGGTAGATAGTCTGTCAATGTCACTGCGTGGATGAAGGGCATGATTCATTGTCATTATTTTTCTGGTCTTCCTATCCATTGCTTTTAGTTCTTCTTGAGTCCAGTCCACTATTCCAGCTGTGTATCTAATGACTGGAATTGCCCAGGTGTTGATTGCCTTTATGGTATTTCCTCCATTGAGTTTGGACTTTAAGATCTTCTTCACTCTCTTGATGTATTCACCTCTAATCTTTTTGTTAACTTCAGTGTGCTTGATGTTGAAGGATACCCAAGTATTTGTAGTAATCTTCCTCATCCAGACTCTTAATGTTATTTTCATGGGGCATCTTGATTCCTTCAGTTTTCACTATTTTTCCTTGTTTGACAGTAAGTGTGGCACATTTGTCCAAGCCAAACTCCATTGCAATATCTTGGCTATATATATGGACAGTGTTGAGCAGCGATTCTATTTCAGATGATGTTTTTCCATACCTCTTTCCCTCATGCCCCAATGTCACCCATATATTCCATTACCCCCAAATAACAATAATCATACCTCTATCCCTGTTGTTGTTGTTGTTGTTATTACTATTATTATTATTATTGTTGTTGTTGTTACATTCTACAGAAATTGATATATTATTAAGCATATAGATGGCTTTAAAAAGGTAATACATCTTTGAGAAATTGTGGTGTGCAGTTAAGATATTTAGTAATTCTAACAATTAGGAAAAATCTATAATATTAACAAAATAAAAATTGAAAACTATTTATGTTACATGTTTTTGGATATATTTAGGAATTTTTGGAAAATAAAGTCCTGCCACATTAAATTAAGTATCACTGTAATTTTAAAGCTGATAAGGATCCTGCCTCTTGTAGGTACAACCATTCAGTACAAGTTAGGTACTTCCTTTTTAAGTATATAGCTTTTATACAGTAATAAATTGACTACATAGTTTTAGTATAATATTACATATTAATAAGTAATAAAAAGTAATATTATTTTTAAACATTTCTTGAAAAAGTGTAGCTAAATCAGGAAGAGGAGGAGAAAGGCTGCATTCTATTGTCATGGAATAAGAATTGTTTTATTGACCTTGAGAAATTTAGTTCAGGTCAATTTTTATATGGATTTTTTAACTTTATGGCAACTGTGTTCATGAGTCATTTTGAAAAAAAAAAGTCAATTTGTGCCTCTAATTCCTGAAGGAACTGCCTGAACTTTGGAGCTATAAGTAAAAATAAAATAAAATATTCCCCATGGTTTGATATTGGTGTCAAAACTACCTGATTAAACATGGTGGGCCAGATTATTTTCTCCGCAGAAATAGTGAAAAGTTTGTTTCCAGGAGCCATCAGAGCTATGTTTCCAACTTTGATTTGTTGAAATGATTGGTTGAGGAAGGTGACCCAGTTGATAATATCAAACCCAGTTGCTAGCTCCCCTCTTTCATCGCACAAAATCATTTCTCCAGCACTGTTTTAAATGAAACAGCTTTCAGATACTAATGGAAATAAATGGAAATAAATGATAGGAATTTTTAGAGAATGAAAATAATGAGTAAGTGTGTAAATATGAATGAAAAAAAACATGAGCCATATGTTAACCTTTTGAGATAGACCACTCAGAAAACATAGTACAAAGAGTCTCTTTTTATTGCTATACGGTATTAAAACAGAAATTTGAAATCCTGCTAGAGTTTACTTCTATGATAGGATTATTTGGAGTCTCTTTCACAACCTCTCTTCTTTCCAGGACAAAGTTATCATTAACTTTCTCTGAAAAGTCCTTCTGAAGGCATCTCTGCACTCTTCTACATTATTTTAAGAATTCTTTTAGCATTCCCATGCATACAGGAAACACTATTAATATCTCTGTCACCTGAAGCAACAGTATTATTCTAATCTTTCATGAGATCCTGGTTAAATTCTATTGCTCCGGACCTGTGGTATACTAAAAATGTCATGTGTATCTTGCTTAACAGGAACAAGCAACATTCTTTCTCTTTGTTGTGATCTGCCTGTTGATCCTGCTCAATACCACCCTTTTTCTTTGTTTCCTTACACATCTCAATACTCTTCGGCTCATCAACCTTGTCTTCCTCCTATAAGTCATTTTCCTCTTGAATTAACATTTATATTGCCTCCTTCTCATTATTGTTTCCTACCATGTTTAGGTATAGTATATTACTCTGAACTGTTAAGGTGAATCCACCCTTTTAAAATTCTGACATATCACTTTGATCATAAGCTATACAATTCCAAAATACTAGCTGAACACTTACATCAGAGGTCTCCAACCTTTCTGGGCTCGAGGACCGGAGGGAAGGAGAGCAGCTTCAAAATTGGTGTGCATGCACGCATGCACGCGCATGGGGCCACACACACTGGTGCGGCATTAGCAGCTCTATTTGCACATAGGGCATGCGCTGGCACTGTGTGCATCCGTGAATGGCCGCACATCCGCCATGGTGGTTAGTGGCCCATTCACACATGCACAAATGGGGCATGCAAACTGCCTGGACTAGCGGTGCATGCGCAAACGGGCTGCAGACACCCGCCCCGTGCTAGCATTCCCATTTGTGCCCACGCACATGCACAAACAGGGCTGCGGGCACTAGCGCAAGTGGGGGGGAAATGCATGCCCATGCGTGCATGCACTGGCCAGCCGTTTCCACGGCCTGCTGGCCAAGAGCCCACAGCCTGATCCCAGGCCATGGACCATAGGTTGGGGACCTCTGACTTACATGATTGGCATTTGTATAAAGGGATATTTACGTTCATTTCATTTTTACCTGCCATGATTCTTGATTTAGAGTCCTGAGTTCCCAAGCATTTCCTCTTTTTCTGTTTATGGGTTTGGATGAAAGCATAACATGCAAAGCATGGGCCACTGCATAGACAGCATTGTAAATGCTATAACTTTGCCCAGTCATACTAGTTCCAAAAACAGATCCAGGAAGGGACTCCAGTGCCTCCTCACCAGTGCATTCATTGCCTCTGTCCTCATCCAACATAATATTTGGGGGAAAACATTCAAATGCATTTTCCCAAAACAGTCTTGTCAAACTGTCTTCTTCAGAAAAAAGATTTTTTCATCTGAATAAATTTCTTAAATCCTAATATCTCCTTTGAGGAAACCACCAATGATAGTGCACCATGGATGAAGTCCAGGCCCATTTTTCTTTGAAAGGGGATTGATGTGAATTCCATTTGTGCTGGCATTACCCAAACTTTATCTTTCTCTTGATTGGCATGCCCTCATATGCTGAAATATATGGAAACATTCTAAAAACGGGTATGTCCTCATTTTCACAATATATGATCATAACATTGGCAGAACTTCTCATAATAACCTTGTATAGCATAACATAGCCATTAAATTGAACCTCAAGGTCATTGGCAACAGATTCCTTTGGCATTTCTTCCATGAAGTCAAAACAGATGCCTTTCTTAGAAAATATATCAAGCCTATTCTGTATAAACCTCTTTCCCTTTTCAGGGTTTGGGACAATGAGCCCAATCCATTTCCACTGGAAGTGAAGCAACAATTGGACGATCCCCATAATTTGAAAGTCTTCATTTGGATATAACTGATAGAAGAAAGCAGCTTGTATGTTGTCATCCATCTCTGCAGCAGAACCATATAAGAGCTAAGAAAAATGTAGAAAATGGAGCATACAGTATTTCTAAATCAAAATATTTCTAGCTATTTTTAAGGATGTGTACTGATACAAATATTAATATTGTTCTCCAAAGAACAGGAGAATTTGCATATTCCAATATAATTTCTATGGAAATTGGTAATTTATCTTTTAACAGGGTGCCCTTCTGAAGCTTCAGAAATACGTATATAAAATGCAAGGTCGAATATGAATTACTGGTTTATACTATATTCAGACATTTGGTTAAATGAAATAGTTTTTCATAAGATTATGAGAATTCTGATTTATAGCATTTTTAATCATTTCTGTCTGCCCCTCTCTAAATGAAATGAGGTTAGAATATTGTCCATTCAAACATGTGATTGCATTGTTGGACTTGGTTCTTTCTTTCCAGGATGGCTCTTACCTGTGGGATCTTGTAAATGCTCAGAATATTGGACATGAACTGACCAATGTAAGCATTATGTCCTGCAATCACAGATATTACATTGCCCTTGACATCACACTTGTAATTTGGGATGAACCTTCCCTTTGTAGAGAGAAGTTCCAAGGTGGCCAGATAGATCCATCTGGCGAGGACATAGCTATTGGAGATATGGATACCCAGGGTGATATTAGGCAAAATCCAGGAATTTTCATTGATTTCTTTGACTGCAAATTCCAAAGCCAAGATGTGCTGGTAGTTTTGCATATGAAATCTGAAATAAGGTTTATCACATATATTTCAAAATTTGGAATTGGCTGCATCTTGATTTATGTTTTCTTTCTGAAGAAGCTTCTTGGATGAGAAGTGAAATGTCTTCAAGCACAAACAAAAAAAGGCCAGTTGCCTTTTGAAAAAAAAAGCACCTTTGGAACAATAGATATAAAACCCACCCTGGAACTGGAGTGTAACACTCTACTTCTACTACCCATTGGAGATGGCCCTAAATAGTGGTGATGATGAGGGCTAATTGCAAAATGAAACGATCATCAATAATTACAGAATTTTACGTTAATGTAGAGATCCTGATTTTAGTTTATCTTTTATCTTAACTTTAACTTTAATAACTTTAACTTTAATAACTTTATTGTCACTTTGAATGTACACTAATTGGCATACATTAAAATGAAATTTTGTTGCATACAGCTCTCAAAGGATCACCACCTCCGATGTACACTAGATAAATATGACATACATACATACATACATAAATAAATAAATAAATAAATAAATAAATAAATAAATAAATAAATAAATAATACATACATACATACATACATACATACATACATACATACATACATACATACATACATACTGAATTATGCACACACCCACATATATTATATGATAGAGAGAAACAACACAGTCTAGTTTGGGTTATGTATACATGTGCATGGCGAGAAAAACGAATCTTGCGAGTTTACCAGACAGATGGCATAGGGAACAAAGCTATTACAGAATCAGGTAGTCCTGCTAGAAATACTTCTAAACCTCCTCCCAGAGAGGAGCAACAGAAACAATCCATAAAGTGGGTGTGTGGGGTCTCTAACAATGCTTTGACCTCTAAGCACATAGCGTTTATAAGCAGTGTCCTGAATACCAGGAAGCTAGCTTCCCATGATCTTCTCAGCTGTCCTTACCACGCTCTGTATGGACTTTCTATCTGAGGCACTACTGCCACCAAACCAGACAGTGATGCAGTTTGTTAAAAACACTCTCAATCGTGCCTCTGTAAAAAGTGGCCAGGACAGAAGGAGAAAGTTGTGATCTCCTCATCAGATGCAGGAAATGCAGACGCTGGTTTCCTAATATTCTACCCCACCATTTCTACCTCCTCTTTCTTTATCCTGTTCTTCTTTCCCAAAATCTGTTTCTAAGGGTATTGGAAAAGGAAATTCAAGTGTCACTATATTGTACTTTAAGGCAATGGAAATTTCTCAGTAGTATTTAATGTAATATTTGCATGTAGGACTAACTGCAGTCATGCACACCTTAATCACTTTATGAAGCAATGAAATGCCAATACATATATTTATTTCTTTTGTACTACACCTAGTCAATCACATGTTAAAGAATCATATTAAAATTAAATTAATTTATACTATAATGGTATCAAGAAGGGTGTTAGAAACTATCAAAAAAACCACCTTGGAAAATAACTTGCATACAAGAAATCAGATAATAATTGAAGTAATAACAGTATTATTAAGAAGAGTAGCATACACCACCTCACATAATGTACATCCTGCACCCCAATTCAATCATGACACAGATTTTAATTATTTTTGTATCTGTGTTGCTTACTTACACTTACACTTACATACATGAAATCATCAACCAGTTCATTTGATGGATTTGTTGTGAATGTCACTTTTTCAGACAGCATATAAATTTGAGAAGAAATGCCAGCAATGATCAAATTTTCTGAATAATATTGTTTGTGCTTAATAAGAGGAGGATTTCCTACAGCGGATTATCACATTCTGCATTCAAGAACAATATTGATAAAAATGCAAAGAATAATATTATCTTGCAGACCAATTTGTCTTTAAGCCACCTGTTCACTCTATTAGAATTAGACTTTTGAAATAGGACAACTTGATATATATATCAACCAACCTAACACCAACACACATGCCCCAAGAACAACGGCAACTGGAGGAGAGAGGATACCTGTGGAAACGGCCCCTTTAACAACGGTGCGCCCGACGCTGAGGAGCAGACCGATGACTAGGTCGAGAGCCCGGGCGCAGAAACAGCCATTCATATAAGAACGGACTCCCAAATTTTACGTTATATGCTCTGACGATGTCGGCAGTGTGGCCGACGAAAGCTCAGCTTTGTAAACTAAACAATCTTTGTTTTAAGATTTTATATATTCCATGAGGTTGTTTTTAAGTCAAATGTGTACTGTTCAAACATCAGAATGAAAGCTATTTGTCGTCCTGTTATACTCCTGGAAAATAAAGAATATTATATTTTTGTTGCTGTTGAAATAAATAATTTTTTAATGTTTTCTGTTTTCTGAAACTCTTTAGAGGTTGAAAATAACAATGGGTAATTGAAAATGATTGTACAGCTCTATACATGCTCAAGTTCAAGTTCATACATGCTCAGGTTCCATTGTGATTTACAAGGACTTGTAGCCTGGAGTTAAGGAAAATTAATAGTGGCAGATGGAAAAAGAAACACATTAGAAAATTAAAAAAAATACTTTTCTCCAATATCTATAGTTTGTTTTCCATATAATAAAACAGAATAACAGAATAACAGAGTTGGAAGGGACCTTGGAAGTCTTCTAGTCCAACCCCGTCTTCAAGCAGGAGAACCTATACCTTTCCAGACAAATGGTTGTCCACTCTCTTCTTAAAAACTTACATTGTTGGAGCACCCACAACTTCTGGAGGCAAGCTGTTCAAATGATTAATTGTTGAATTTGGATCTCACTCTGAAAAGTATCTTTCTCTTCAGCTACTCTAAAATGAAATAATACTGTAAGCTAAAGTACTGGTGGTGTTTGAATTTTTGTTGATGTGCATATTGATCACCGATATGTTTATTTTGAGTGCACAGTTGTTGTAATATTATTAGCATTATTTATGCTATTTCTATAGGGCATCTTGATTCCTTCAGTTCTCACTGCTTTTCTCCATTTGATGTTAAGGGTAGCACAATTGTCAAGTCCAAATTTCATTGTTTATATGGATAGTGTTGAGTAGTCATGACTTTCACATTTGAACAGCTGCTCACTCAAATGATTTGAAGCCAAAATTTTACATTATCAGAGATGAGATAGATGACATTTTGAATCTTCTCTATGCCTAGATTATTGTATCTGCTCAGAAATGCACCATAAATATTAGAGGCATATTTCAGGATTGTAACTTTATCAATTTTATCAGTAAACGATGGGATTTTTTTTGCAGATTTCAAGCAGCTGTGCCATTATTTAAAACTGAGTTGATAAGTATCTACATAGTACATTATGAAAGATTCTGAACAAAGCTTGTTTTTACAACTCTGAAAAGAAACTGTTTAGAGATTAAGACTAGACTAGACTAGACTAGACTAGACTAGACTAGAATAGAATAGAATAGAATAGAATAGAATAGAGCTGGAAGGGACCTTGGAGGTCTTCTAGTCCAGCCCCCTGCTCAGGCAGGAGAACCTACACTGTGTCAGACAGGTGAATGTCCAGTCTCCTCTTAAAAATCTCCAGTGATGGAGCACCCACGATTTCTGGGGATAAGCTGTTCCACTGGTTGATTGTCCTCACTGTCAGGAAGTTTCTCCTTAATTCCAGGTTGCTTCTCTCTTTGGTCAGTTTCCATCCATTATTCCTCAACCTTCCTTCTGGTGCTTTGGTGAATAACATGACCCCCTCTTCTTTGTGGCAGCCCCTCAAATACTGGAACACTGCTATCATATCTCCCCTATTTCTTCTTTTCTTTAGATTAGCCAAGCCCAAGTCCCACACTTGTTCTTCATATGTTTTAGTCTCTAGGCCTTTGATCATCTTAGTTGCTCTTCTCTGAATTTTTTCCAAACTCTCACATCTTTTTGTGACCAAAATTGGCTGCAGTATTCCAGGTGTGGTCTTACTAGGGTTTTATAAAGTGTAATAATGTTAGAGTTTACAGCTCACCCAGCGCAAAATAAGCCCAAAAACTAAGCACACATTCAAAATGAGCAGGAGGCATAGTTTAGAAAAATGTTATCTATAAAATATATATAAACATGATACATACAGTTTCATTCAGTTCTGGGAAACATCAACAACTCTCATACCCTGGTGCTTGAACCATGTAAATTTCTTCCTCCAACTCTGCATTGAGGAATGCTGTGGTTATATCAAAGTGCCAAATTTTATGACCACATGCCATTGCCAATGCTAATGCCAACATTATAGTTTCACTTTTTACCATTGGTGCAAATACCTCATCATGGTGCACATTTTTCTTCTGCGAAAACCCCTGTGCCACTAATTTTGCCTTATATTGGACTTCATTGTTGGGTAACACTTTCTTTTTCTATACTCATTTACATCCTACAGCTTTGTAACCTTTGTAAGGTTACAAAATCATAGAGGTGAACACTTTATGTTCATCCATGGATTTCATTTCTTTGTCCACGGCCTCTTTCCACTTCACTTGCTCCACTTGGGATAGTGCCAATACTTCCTGATAGTTTCTTGGCTCATACCACACATTACACACCTTTACTTTTCCAGCTGAATACCTATCAGGTGGAATCCCTTTGTTCCATCGCTCTGACCTGTGTGGCATTGACTGCTCTTGACTGACAACCCTTTTCTGCTGCACATCACAGTCACCATCTTCTTCTGACTCCTTTTCTTGTCCTTTTTCAGCTTCTCCTCCCTGAATGCTGACACCATCACTAAGTGAGTCACCGTCACGAAGTGGATCATTTCCAGAATTGGCATCAATTCTGTCCCAATTCTGCTCTGCAAAGCTAACAGATCTGGAAATTACTATACTTCTGCGATAGCTTTTTGAGCCAGGCTCATAGCCCATAAATCTGAGCTTTCTGGCCTTTTGTTGCCCTTTTCTCCTGATTGTCTTTGGAATATGCACCCATGCATTGCTTCCAAACACCCTTAAATGTGCCAGAGGTGACTTTCTCCCATATAGCACAGCATATGGAGTATCATTTATAGAGGATTTGTGCATCTATGTCATATTCCTAGCTATCCCAACCACTGTTGAAAGTTTGTTGACATGAATTATGAACCCCTGTCGGTTTGCAGCTGGCATAACTGTTGCCGATATCTTCTTTATGTGAAGCTCACCCATTGCTTGAACTTCTGCAGCACCTCTGTTTTGCTTTTCAACAAATAGCAGAAACCAAATCTGCTGAAATCATCTACAATGACCAGTGCATACCTTGCTCCTCCCAAGCTGGCTTGCATTGGGCCAACCAAATCTGGATGTACCAGCTCTAGAACCCTTGTTGTCTGCCTTGTGCTCTTCTTGCTCACTGGGAATACCCTGGATTTCAATGATTTACATACTGCACAGTCTAAGTATGTCTTACATCCTTTTAAGGTTAATCCCTCTGCAAACTCTGGCACCCTATGCAACACTCTGAAGCTGGCATGACCAAGCTTTCTGTGCAAGAGATGAATGCATGAATCATGTTGTGCTACATTACCAAATGTTTGGGCACATTGAATCTTTTGTGCCTGCAACACATAAAGATTATCCTTTTATGCCCTATGCACATACACTCCCATTTTTTTATGAGACATTTCCCATTTACAAATGTGGTCTCAAACCCTTGTTTGTCAAGACTGGAGACACTCAGTAAATTATGCTCCATTTCAGGCACACATAATACATTATTAAAACTTTCCTCCAGACATGGAATCAGCACATTGCCTTTCCCCATGACTTTTGCCTTCTGGCCATTTGCTAAGGCCACTGCATCTCCTCCAGTTGAATCCAATCTGGAAAACAACTTAGAATTATTAACAATTGTTTGACTAGCCCCACTGTCTATTAACCATTTGTCTCTGCTATTCAATAGCTAATGTTTGCAACAGCAGCTTGTCCATTTTCTGTTTTTCTTCCATGTAAACAGTTTTTCTTTAAATGAATTTCAGCCCCACAAATGAAGCATGTCTTTTTCTCCTGTTCTTTCTTCTTGGGAATTCTCTGCTGAGATGTAATCTGATCTCTGCAGACAGGCAGTCTTCTGCTCTTCTCTCTGTGTTCCTTGGACTTCCAACTCAGGAATTTCTGCTCATGGCTTCTTCTAAAATGCCATTTCATTCCTATGAAATCAAACAGGCCTTAAGTGCTTCCATACTTAATTCCTGTTCTGGCTGAAACGATGGCCCACATTTCATCAAGACTATTTAGTACCAACAGCACCTTCTGAGATTCAGGAATCTGCATTCCTCGCTGTTCTAATTCAACAAACAGGTTCTGCATGTGGAACAAATGCTCTTCTATGCTCTCATGTGGCAGCAGCTGGGCTCTGTACAATTGCCTCGATAATTGCACTATATTGCATGCTGACACACTCACGTGCACACTTCTCAGTTTCAGCAAAACCTCTTGCAGTTTTTAAGTCAGCTACATTTAAGAATAGTTCATCTTCCAAACTTAAGATGATGTAAGCCAGTGCCTTATCATGCCTCCATTGATCTGCAGCTGCTAATTGCCCCTGGGGTGGATTAATCACAATATCCCAGAGCTCCTTAGCCTTCAGGAAGCATTCCATTTTTGCAGCCCAAATAAGATAATTCTTCTGTCCCAATGGAGGCAGAGGGCTCTCCTTTAAATCAGCAGTCATCCTGCAAGCCTTCAGCTGAGCAGCCTCTGCCTTTTTCTTGTTTATTTAACTGAGACAGTCCTTCAGCTTAATTACAGCTCCATGTTGAGCCTTAATCTTTTTCTTCAGTCGGAACTGTGTGCAAGGGCTGGCTGGGATCTGGAATCTGGGCCCATAACCTGTTAGAGTTTATAGCTCACCTAGTGCAAAATAAGCCCCCAAAATAAGCACACATTCAAAATGAGCAGGAGGTGTAGTTTAGAAAAACTTTATCTATAAAATATATATAAACATGATACATACATGTTCATTCAGTTCTGAGGAACATCAACAACTCTTAACTTGGAGATCAGAAAAAACACAAAGAAGACTAATACACGCTAGATCACATGCCTCACACAGGCTAGATCACATGCCTAGGCTAGATCACATGCACCACACAGCCAATACTGTGTTTTAATCAAAAAACAGTTCTCATTGGCTGGTTTGTTGCTATGGCTGTTCCAGTTCATAAAATTTCTTACACAGTGACAAATAATACTTCACGTGATATTGATTCTATGCCTCTGTTTATACAACCCAGGATTGTATTAGCTTTTTTGGTTGCTGCTGCATACTGCAGGCTCATAGTCAAGTGACTGTCCACTAGACTAGGACTCCAAGGTCCCTCTCACAGTTACTGTTTTTAAACCAGGTCTCACCCAATTTGTATTTGTACCTTTATTTTTTCCTGCCTAAATGTAAGACTTTGCTTTTCTCCACATTGAAACTCATTTTGTTCAAGTTCTTTTTGGATCTTTTTGGATCCTGAGTTTGTCTTCTGTGGTATTGGCTACTCCTGTCAGTTTGGTTATCTTTTCTAGGATCTTCCCAGCTATTGATGTTAAACTTATTGGTCTGTAGTTTCCTGGGTCTGTTTCTTTCCCTTTGTTGAAGATGGGGACTACATCAGCCCTTTTCCAATCCTCAGGTACTTCCCTGGTGCTCCAGGAATTATAAAAGATGTGGTACAGTGGTTCTGAGATCTGCCAGCTCCTTCAGAACTCTGGGATGTAGCCTGTTGGGTCCCAGTGATTTGTATTCATCAAGATTTGATAGGTGTTCCCTTACCATTTTCTTGCTTATTTTAATTTTTGTTTCTAGTATGTCTTTTGCAGTGGTTTTTTTTTTTTTTGGTTTGTTGGGCTATAGTTTCTTTTTGTGTGAAGACTGACACAAAGTATGAGTTAAGCATCTCTGCTTTCTCCCTGTTGCCTGTAATTTCCTTGCCATCTTCTCTCTTTAGTGGGCCTACAGTTTCTTTTGGTTTTTTTCCTTGTTGTTAATGTGTTGGAAGAAACTTTTTTTATTGTCCTTGATTTCTGTTGCAAGTCTTTGTTCGTTCTGAGCCTTTGCTTTCCTGACTTCCTCTTTGCATGTTCTGGCTGTCTGCTGATAATCGGCTTTAGTTATGTGTCCCTCTTTCCATTTTTTTGTTTTTGTCCTTTTTGTCTTTTAGTTTGTTAGAAAGATCTTTGTGCAGCCATGCTGGTTTCTTCTTGGATTTCTTGTTTTTCTTTCTCATTGGTATGGTGCTGGTCTGGGCTTTTGTGATCACATTTTTCAGGGTTTCCCATGCTTCCTGAGTTGTTTTCCCCTTTAGGATTTCCATCCATGGGATTTTTCCTAGGTTCTCTCTGAGTTTGTTAAAGTCATCTCTTTAGGACTTTGGTTGGATTGTTTTTATTGCTAGTGTTTGCCTTATATTAAATTCCAGTATGATGTGGTCACTTTCACCCAAGGTTCCGGTAATTTCGATTCCCTCTATGACTTCTTCTCTATTTGTAAGGATTAAGTCCAGTATAGCTTTGCATCTAGTTCCCTCTTCCACATTTTGGGTGTCAAAGTTGTCGGCTAGGTTGGTTAGGAATCTGTTTGAACTCCCGCTCACTGCAGAGTTTGTTTCCCAGTTGATATCTGGATAGTTGAAGTCTCCCATTACTACTGTGGTATGCTTCCTGCATACATTTGTTAACTGGTTGGCAAAGAGTTCATCTATTTCTTCTGGTTGGTTGGGTGGCCTGTAATATATACCTGTGGTATGTCACTTTTTTTCTCTTTTATATTGACCCATATACATTCCGGAGAGATTTTGTCTTGGATCATGTGCATTTCTGCAGATATGTAGTGTTCTCTTACATATAACTCCCCCTCCTCTTTTTATAGACCTGTTTCTTTTGAACAATTTGTATCCATCTATCAGTCCATTCCATTCATGGGTTTCGTCCCACCAGGTTTATGTTATGCCAACTATGTCATACTCTCCCTCGTGTACTATTGCTTCTAGTTCACCCTGTTTGTTTTGTGATAGTGCAGGTGTTAGAATGCAGTATTGTAGGCTACCCCTTCATGGATTACTGCCTTGTCGTGGTGAAGGGACTTGCATAATTCAATGAAGCTATGAGCTATGCCGTGCAGGGCCACCCAAGATGGACAGGTCATAGCAGAGAGTTCTGACAAAATGTGATCCACTGGAGAAGGAAATGGCAATCCACTCCAGTATCTTTGCCATGAAAACCCCATGGACAGTACCAAAAGGCAAAAAGATATGATGCTGGAAGATGAGCCCCTCAGGTTGGAAGGTGTCCAATATGCTACTGGGGAAGAGCAGAGGGTTAGTACTAGTAGTGCCAGAAAGAGTGAAGCGACTGGGTCAAAGCCGAAAGGATGCTCAGCTGTGGATGCATCTGGTGGTAAAAGGAAAGCCCGATGCTTAAAGATCTTTTCTCCATAGGAACCTGGAATGTAAGATCCATGAATCAAGGCAAACTGGACGTGGTCAAACAAGAGATGACAAGACTGAACATCGACATCTTAGGAATCAGCGAACTAAAATGGACAGGAATGGGTGAATTTAATTCAGAGGACCACCAGGTATACTACTGCAGGCAAGAATCCCTCAGAAGAAATGGAGCAGCCTTCATAGTCAATAAAAGAGTAGGAAAAGCAATACTGGGATACAATCCACAAAATGACAGAATGATCTCAGTGCGAATCCAAGGCAAACCATTCAATATCACAGTAATCCAAGTCTATGCCCCAACCACTAGTGCTGAAGAGGATGAAATTGACCGGTTCTATGAAGCCCTACAGCACCTTATAGAATCAACACCAAAAATGATGTCCTTATCATCATGGGGGATTGGAATGCTAAAGTAGGAAGCCAAAAGATAAATGGAATAACAGGCAAGTTTGGCCTTGGAGTACAAAATGAAGCAGGGCACAGGCTGATAGAATTTTGTCAAGAGAATATGATGGTCATAGTAAACACTCTTTTCCAACAACCCAAGAGACGGCTGTACACATGGACATCACCAGACGGTCAACACAGAAATCAGATTGACTATGTGCTCTGCAGCCAAAGATGGAGACGCTCTATACAGTCAGTAAAAAGAAGAGCAGGAGCTGACTGTGGCTCAGATCATGAGCTTCTCATTGCAAAATTTAGGCTTAAATTGAAGAAAGTAAGGAAAAACACTAGGCCACTCAGGTATGAACTAAATCATATCCCTGATGAATATACAGTAGAGGTGACAAATAGATGTAAGGAATTGGATCTGATAGACAGAGTGCCTGAAGAACTATGGACAGAGGTTCGCAACATTGTACAAGAGGTAGCAACTAAAACCATCCCAAAGAAAAAGAAATGCAAGAAAGCAAAATGGCTGTCTGAGGAAGCTTTGCAAATAGCTGAGGAAAGAAGGGAAGCGAAAGGCAAGGGAGAAAGAGAAAGATACACCCAATTGAATGCAGAATTCCAGAGAATATCTAGAAGAGATAAGAATGCCTTCTTAAATGAACGGTGCAAAGAAATAGAAGAAAACAATAGAATAGGGAGAACCAGAGATCTCTTCAAGAAAATTGGAGATTTGAAGGGAATGTTTCATGCAAAGATGGGCATGATAAAGGACCAAAATGGCAGGGACCTAACAGAGGCAGAAGAGATTAAGAAGAGGTGGCAAAATTACACAGAAGAACTATACAAGAACGAGCTTAGCATCCCTGATAACCACGATGGGGTGGTCACTGACCTCGAGCCAGACATCCTAGAATGTGAAGTGAAATGGGCCTTAGGAAAGCTGAGCAACAACAAAGCTAGTGGAGGTGACATTATTCCAGCTGAGCTATTCAAAATCTTAAAAGACGATGCAGTAAAAGTGCTACACTCAATTTGCCAGCAAATTTGGAAAACTCAACAGTGGCCACAGGATTGGAAAAGGTCAGTTTACATTCCAATTCCAAAGAAAGGTAATGCCAAAGAATGTTCAAACTATCGCACCATTGCACTCATTTCACATGCAAGTAAAGTTATGCTTAAAATCCTACAAGCTAGACTCCAGCAGTATGTGGATCGAGAACTTCCAGAAGTACAGGCAGGATTTCAAAGAGGCAGAGGAACTAGAGATCAAATTGCCAACATACGCTGGATTTTGGAAAAAGCTAGGGAGTTCCAGAAAAAGATCTACTTCTGCTTCATTGACTATGCTAAAGCCTTTGATTGTGTGGATCACAACAAATTGTGGCAAGTTCTTAAAGAGATGGGAGTACCAGACCAACTTATTTATCTCTTGAGAAACCTATATGCGGGTCAAGAAGCAACAGTGAGAACTGGACACGGAACCACGGATTGGTTCAAAATTGGGAAAGGAGTCCAGCAAGGCTGTATTCTGTCGCCCTGCCTATTTAACTAATATGCAGAGCACATCATGAGAAATGCAGGGCTAGATGAATCAAAAGCTCGAATTAAGATTGTGGAGAGAAATATCAACAACCTAAGATATGCAGATGATACCACTCTAATGGCAGAAAGTGAAGAGAAACTAAAGAGCCTCTTGATGCGGGTGAAGAAGGAGAGTGCAAAAGTTGGCTTGAAACTCAACATCAAGAAAATCAAGATCATGGCATCCGGCCCTCTCAATTCCTGGCAAATAGATGGGGAAGAAATGGAGGTAGTGACAGATTTTATCTTCCTGGGCTCCAAGATCACCACAGATGGGGACTGCAGCCAAGAAATTAAAAGACGCTTGCTCCTGGGGAGGAAAGCTATGGCAAATCTAGACAGCATACTAAAAAGAGACATCACCCTGCCAACAAAAGTACGTATGGTCAAGGCCATGGTTTTCCCAGTTGCAATGTATGGCTGTGAAAGTTGGACCATAAGAAAGGCTGAGTGCAAAAGATTTGAGGCCTTTGAACTATGGTGCTGGAGAAGACTCCTGCGAGTCCCCTGGACTGCAAGGCGATCAAACCGGTCAGTCCTAGAGGAGATCAACCCTGACTGCTCTTTAGAAGGCCAGATACTGAAGTTGAAACTCAACTACTTTGGCCACCTAATGAGAAGGAAGGACTCACTGGAGAAGAGCCTAATGCTGGGAAAGATTGAGGGCAATAGAAGAAGGGGACGACAGAGAATGAGGTGGCTGGATGGAGTCACTGAAGCAGTAGGCGTGAGCTTAAATGGACTCCAGATGGTAGAGGACAGAAAGGCCTGGAGGAACGTTGTCCATGGGGTCGCGATGGGTCGGACACGACTTCGCAACTAACAACAAAATTGTAGGCTAATTCTGCCAACTGCCAGCAGTTTGATCCTGACCAGCTGAAGGTTGACCCATCCTTCCATCCTTCCGAGGTCGGTAAAATGAAGACCTAAATTGTTGGGGGAAATATGCTGACTCTTTAAACTACCACTATGAAGCGGTATATAAGTCTAAGTGCTATTGCTATATTTTAAAAGAAAAATCTTGTTTTAGAACAAAAAGGAAGAATTACAGAAGAAAATTAAATTGATCAAATAGAAGAATTTTGAACATGCAAATCAAGCAGAAAAATGTATAGTTTATCAACTCTAAAAGAGAAAGAAACACAATATCAGCAATAAAGAAAAGAAACAAGCTGTTGCATTAAAAATAGGTAACAATAGAGAAATTGATAGTTTTCTTGAAGGAACTTGAGGTCAACATCGATGAAGCTGCTATGAATAAATATATTGGAAAGTGGGATATCAGAGAATTCAGTGACCAACATAGACAAATATTAAGCACACCCATAACAGTTCAAGAAATGAAAATGGTTTCCATGTTGGAAGCAATTAAGAAAAATTGTATGGTATGGTATTGAGTTTTATACACCACCCAGAGTTCCTCTTTGAAGGAGAAGGGCAGTACAGAAATGTGATAAACAAATAAACAAACAAACAAAGTATGGTTTACAGCAGGGGTGTCAAAGTGCCAGCCCGCGGGCCGGACACGTCATCCAGAAGCCGCGTCCACCCCATTGCTGGCAATGGCAAAACCGGCCCGATATGTTGTGCGACGTCACGTGACGTAGCGAGTTTGACACCCCTGGTTTACAGAGAGTCATTCAATTATTTAAGGGAACAGCAAGAATTAAGCATTGAAGCCAGAATATACCACAGCTGATATATTTACAAATTGCTAGAAGGATAAAATTCGATCAAAAGAGTGAAGAAGGGACACTGAAAAAAATGACAGAATCTGAATGCTTCTTTAATCAATTTTATTTATGGCTTAGTTAATTTTGACACAAATGTGACATACAAATACAGTCAAACCAGTGGTGGGATTCAATTATGTGAACAACCATTTCTCTGTGTGGATACCACTTCTAGAAGTCCATTGTGGACCTGGGCAACCAAAAAATTAGCTACCAGTTCTGCCAAAGTGGTGCGAACTGGCTGAAGCCCACCACTGAGTCAAACCAATATCTTCTAGGGAAATATATAATTACAAATATCTCTTTTTTCCTTTCTCTTTCTCTCTCTTTCTCTCTCTCTCTTTCTTTCTCCTCCCAGGTGAATGCAACAATGAATTGGATTTCTACAAGACTGCTATCACTATCAGGCTAAAGTCAATCATTAAATAAAAAAGAAACAGAAACCACTCATTTGATGCAACAATTGAAGCAGGGCAGAATGAGCTCCTATCCAAGGCTCATGAATAAGAGTGATATCAAAATTAAACAAGCTGACAAAGAGATCATGAATAAGATGAATTATGTGAGGAAAACAGAAACAATTCTCCACCATCTTTTTCTAATATTTCTCCTCAGTTCCCACAACAATACATCACCTGAGGCTTTCATGCCTAAAGGGGGACAAGAAAAGATGTTTTCCTAGTTTCTAGCTCAGCACCTTGCCTGCTAAACTGAGGTAGCCCTCAGATTTACAGAATTGGGGCAGGAGATATTGGTGTGGATTCTTCTCTACATTTAATAAAATGATTGTGGAGAATATTGGGAGTGTTTTTCTTTGGTGGAAGTGGGAGCATCATGAAGTTCAATTGCTGCAAGACATGGAGCATTTCATTTTGAGATTAGTGTACACTATAACATTAACAATTGATTTTCATGCACCATTGTCTTCTTGATTATCTATTCCCTATTATCTATTACTCTATTACTCTGATCAGAGCAATTATCTAACATTTGAAAAAAGCTCTCTAAGTTCTGAAGTTAATTTGGAAGGCTGCTTTGTACAGTATGTCACCTTGATATGCTGAAGGAGGGATGATTACAGAACCCCAAACTTTAAAACAACAACAACTATATGCTGAAAGTCACCAACTTGATTGCATTCAAGGGGTCTGGTATAAAAATCAGTTTCATTTCTTTATTAGTTGTTTTTTCTTATTCAGATCAGGTCTTAGAATAATGATATAGCATTTAGGCATAAATATGCAAGCTAGTAATCCAGCTGCAGAAGCCAAAATGGAGAAGATTTCCACAGCCACCATGTACTTCCCCTTGGTGCTCAGATAGGTGGGAACAAATGATACCCAGACACTGCAAAAGACCAACATGCTGAAGGTGATAAATTTGGCTTCATTGAAACTATCAGGTAAATTCCTAGCTAGGAAGGCCACCGTGAAACTGATAGCAGTCAAGAACCCCAAAAATCCAAGGACTGTATAAAACATTGTGGTTGAACCTTCATTACATTGCAGGACAATTTCTTCAGCCATGGAGTGTTTGTCATAATCTGGAAAAGGGGGAGAAATTACCAGCCATAGTACACAAATGGTGAGTTGTACCAAGGAGCAAAATAGGACAATTGCGTTTGCCAGCCTTTTCCCCACCCATTTCCTCATTTTGGAGCCTGGTTTGGTGGCCATGAAAGCTAGAACCACTATGGTTGTTTTCCCCAATATGCAAGAAAGAGCTACCGAGAAGAGGATGGCAAAAACAATTTGTCGCAAGAGACATTTCGTTTGGTTAGGTTGCCCAATGAAGAGCAAAGTGCAAAGGAAGGAAAGGAGAAGAGCATTGAGAAGGCAATAAGTGAGATTTATGTTGTTAGCTTTGACAATGGGAGTTTCCTGGTTTTTAATGAAGATCACCAGAATCGTAGCTGTGATGAAAGAAAATAAGATAGCATTCACTACCAAAGAAATCCCCAGAGATTCTTGATATGTCAAGTAATTTATGCTTTTTTGAATGCACATATCTTGATCTTTGTTTGGATATTGATACTCTGGACATGTCAGACAATCATCCAAGTCTGGTGAAAAAAATGAAACAAAAAATAAAATCACAGGTTTTGGACATTAATCATTACTCACAGATTAGATCCACTAAGACAGGGGTCCCCAACCCCCAAGGTAGGGAAAAGCTACCTTTCACCTGAAGCCCTGCGTCTCCAAGGGATTCTCTCTCTCGTCTGCACCTTTTCTAAGACCGCTGGGCTCCATTGCACGTCAACCGGAGTTTTTTCCTTTTGTTTTGATGCTCCAGGTGCCTCGTGTTTTGGCAACATCCTGCCTGCTTTTTGTGGTTATTTTGGTGTGTGTGTGTGTGTATGTGTGTGTGTGTGTGTTCCTCCTTTCTTCTGCAGCTCTCCAAGTATGCAAGCCAAGTGCACTCCTACCCAGCTTGCAAAGGGGGAGGGGGGAGGGGAAAAGCTACATTTCCCCTTAAGCACTGTGTCTCCAAGGGAATCCCTCTCTCATTTGCACCTTTTTTGAGACTGCTGGGCTAGCACAGTGCTGAATTGGTTTGCTCTCTCTCTCTCTCTCTCTCTCTCATGGTGTTCTCAGCACTTTTTCAATGTGCTAGGTTTTGCTGGAAGGCTGAGTTTAGGATTATCTCTTCCTTCCCACTTTCTTAGATAACCTCCCCTACCCTCTCCATCCCACCCCACCCCCAGTCCATGGAAAAATTGTCTTCCATGAAACCGGTCCCTGGTGCCCAAATGGCTGGGGACCTCTGCACTAAGAAACTACGACTTACATAAGGATTCTGTGTTTTTTTTTTAAGTAATTCATAATGCAATTTATAATATGCTTGTCAAGTTACAAAGAACCAGGTCCAAATTCAAAGAGTGTTCATTTACTGATTTGTTGCTCAAACCTATGCAGTTATCTTTTCAACTAACTGTTTGCATCTGAGTAAAGCTAGATAAGATTCAATGGCATTCAAAGGGTGTTAGACCTTATAATGTTGGTTTTGTATGTTTTTATGATCAAATGCATTACTGAGCTATGAACATTCAATTCAAATATTTCATTGCTAAACTATTCAATATGATGTGAAATTCAGGAATTTCAGCCACCATAATATTGATGAAAAATTCAGACCCCATTTATATTTATTGAATCATTGATATAGATTCACATATAATTTGCTTACCCAGTTGGTCTGCTATCATTCCTTTTGGACACCGTCTACAGTCATAACAGCAGGATAATTTCCCTTCCACTTTTATCTTGCTATGGCCAAGAGGACATTTCTTGTTACAGATGGAAAGAGGTAATGTCTGTATACAAATAAAATCAGAATTCTTTCAAGTGAAGAATTGATGTTTCATGATAGTCCTTTTCATCAATTAGACATAGCCACATTCTTTATATGTAATTCAAAGTTTGTTCTGCAGTTTTCTAGATTTCTTTCTAGTTTAAATTCCCTTCCCAATCCCTCAACTGCTCCTTATCACACATTTATTATATTAATGGATTGATTGAGCCAAACCTAATATTCTAAAGATCTGTTCTAAAAAAATCAGAACCAGTAGCGAATGGTGAGAGAGCTTTTAATTCTCAAATCCTTGGAACATATTTTCCCTGAGGTTCTAATTTTTTGATTAGGGTCCTACCTTTGCTATAGCTCTTTCAAAACTGGGTTGAATTTTCCATTTTCCATACACATCTCTTATTGAAAGATTTGTGAATGTTTTATTGAAGAAAATCCATTTTTTTGAAAATGAGTTATTTTTAATCTGGCTGCTTATAGCCGAATGATGTTTGTTTGTTTGAAACATGAGCAGATTGAAAACAAAGCACATCTTTATTTATAGGTAATACTAATCATTTCCTCGTATTCTTGTTCCCAAAAGATGTTTGCACTGAGATAAGAGACTTTTTAAGAAGAGACAGGACAACCATTTTTCTGAAATAATATAGGATTTCCTGCCTGAGCAGGGGGTTGGACTAGAAGACCTCCAAGGTCCCTTCCAATTATTATTATTGTTGTTGTTGTTGTTGTTGTTGTTGTTGTTATTATTATTATTATGAAATTATTTCATTGAACTAAACTATAATGTTTCTAAATCAATATTATACCTCCTTCCCCTGATTAATGAATTTTATAGGAAATGTGCAATCATATTTGGAGTGATACTATACTTTGATGATAGAAGATAGATAGATAGATAGATAGATAGATAGATAGATAGATAGATAGATAGATAGATAGATAGATAGATAGATAGATAGATAGATAGATAGACAAAGAGAGAGAGAGAGAGAGAGATGATATAGACAGAGAGACAGATAGATAGACAGACAGAATATATTTGAAATATATTTCCAAAACAGAGTTTTTGCAGGCTATTTCATCTATTTGAGGCTGCTAAGTAGCTTGATCCAACTGTTTATTTTTTAAGCATTGCTTGGCATATGTCAGTCACTAAACAGTTTCCTAAAAAGTAAGAAATGAGACACACCTGGTTAAATATGGGGGGCCAAACAGCATCCTTTGCAGAAATGGTGAGGACCTTGTCTGGGGAAGCCATGGGATCGATCTTTCCAACTTGGACTCTCAGAAAGGACTTGTTTGGGAATGTGACCCAATTGAGAATATCAAATCCAGTTAGTAATTCCCCATTGGGGCCAAAAGAAACTTCTTCACTAGCACTATTGTTAAAGGAGACTTTCTGCAAATAATGGTGGAGCTAAAGAAAAGAAGGAAGGAAGGAAGGAAGGAAGGAAGGAAGGAAGGAAGGAAGGAAGGAAGGAAGGAAGGAAGGAAGGAAGGAAGGAAGGAAGGAAGGAAGGATAACAGCATTCTTTAAATAGTACCAGCAAATTTCAGTATATTCTTTTTAATTTTGACTATGTTTGAAAAATAAGCTGTTAAATTTTACATCAGTTTATACTATTTAAAACTGGAAGATAAATATGTTCTCTGTCACATGCAATTTTTACCCTATTGCTTAACTAAAATATTATAGTTGAAAATATTTAAAATGAGAATTCCATCACAAAGCTGAGAAAGTGAAAAACCCAACAGGTCATTTACTCTGATCAACTGAATAATGAATAATAACTTTATTGTCACTTTTAATGTACACTAATTGGCATACATTAAAATGAAATTGCATACAGCTCTCAAAGGATCACCACCTCCGATATACACTACACAAATATGACAAAAATAAATAAATAAATAAATAAATAAATACAGAATTATGCATATACCCACATATATTATATAACAGAGAGAAACAACCGTCTAGTGATGCAGTTTGTTAAAACGCTGTCATTTGTGCCTCTGTAAAAAGTGGCCAGGACAGAAGGAGAAAGATGTGTTCTCCTCATCTGATGCAGGAAATGCAGACGCTGGTTTGCACGCTGATGACCATCCTGAACTCTGCATTGCACAACATTACCTGCCATGATGATTGAAGGAAGAGCTTCCATCTCCTTTTATTCATTATTTGACCTTCTTTGAGTTTGGAGGAGTGCAAAGCCTTCAGAGCATATGCTACAGCATAGACTGCATTATAGATGCTGTAACTATGTCCACTTATGGTCATCTCAAACACAGAATTTGAAAGAGTCTCCAGCTTTTCTTCTCCAGTGCAGACCCTTTCAGCATTCTCATCTGTAACATCACCGGAGAATGAGCATTCAAATGCATCTTTCCAAAAATCCTTAATGAAACC
Source organism: Azemiops feae (assembly GCA_023970755.1). NCBI lineage: Eukaryota > Metazoa > Chordata > Lepidosauria > Squamata > Viperidae > Azemiops > Azemiops feae. The sequence continues at coordinate 26,238 of JALGBA010001369.1, forward strand.
ATCTTCTTTGTCAAAGTTTGGGTTTCTGTTCTGTATAAATTGTTGGAATCCAGTCAGCTCCTTTGAGTGAATTGCAAAGGCAAAAGCACCATAGAGAAAATCAATGGGCAACTGTCTTTGCATCAGGATGGAGGTGAATTCCATCTGGGCTGTCATGATCCAAATTTTGGATTTTCTCTCCTTGGAAATATCCTCAGAATCTAATAAATAGATCATTATTCTCAAAGTCATTATGGTCCAAATTTCACCATTCAAGATTACTGCACTGACAGTACTCCCCATGATGACTTGATATACTTTATCTGTCTCTTCAATCATTTGAGCAGCTTCATTACCATACATCATTTGGTTGATACATTTCATAAAGTCAAAGCAGATTCCTCTCTCAGAAAACTTGGAAAGCCATTTTTGAATGAACCTCTGTTTACTGTCCTCATCCATAGAAACTATACCAACCCAGGTCCATCCAAACTGTAACAGTAAGTGTAGTATTCCATTAAACTGATGCATCTCATTTGGGAACATCCAGTTGAAAAAACCCACATCTGCTTCATTATTCATCAAGGGAGCTGATCCATATGTGATCTAAATCCATGGGGGGAAATAATATATTTCATCAAAGAAATAATTTGAAATAAAGGATTTCATCAAAGAAATAATTCTAATGTGTATGTGGATCTGGAAGCTTAGAACTATATAGTCAGCATTAAAAAACAGTAGAGGACTATTTCCTTCTGATCTCATAAATGGATCAACCTCTTTGCTCAAGATTTCAAGCATTTGAGATACTTCTGAGAAAAAGTATCATGAGGCCCTTTGGGGTTGTAGGTAAGCAGAGGATGGGGTGAGGGACAATGCTGGAGAAATAGTGGAGAAAAGGCATAAAAGAACCAATCATTGAAAACCCGATGAAAGAAGTAGGAGGCTTCTTTCTTCTATTTTAAGATAGAAGTATTCTATCTTAAAATAGATATATTATATTAATAAACCTTTCTAAAAATCTTCAGAAAAAGATAAATTACAATACTTTAGTTATATCATGCTACTTTCTGAAATGGCATCTGAAATTAATATATGAAATGAAATCAGGAATAAATTCTGTATTCTCCATTCTTTGGCTTGGTGAAATAAATAATAATTTCTCCTATTTTGATCCATATTTATATCTTACCTGTGGAAACTTATAGTTATGCAATATAATTGCCATGTTGAGACAGGTCTTTCTCTGTGGTCCTCCTATCACTGCTGCTGCACTGTTCTGGATATCACACTTGTAATTTGGGATAAATCTGCCTTTTGTAGAGAGAAGTTCCATTGCTAAAAGATATGTCGTGCTTTCCAGAGAATTGTCAGTAGCAATGTGGAAACCAAGGGTAATGTTGGGTAAAATTCTAGTATGTTCATTGATCTCTTTTACAGCAAATGCCAGAGCCAAAGTGTGTTGGTAATTATGAGTGAGGAACCTTCAGTGAGAGTAATAAAACACATCAATATATTCTTTCTTTAGAATCTGATAGCAGATCAATTTTCTTGTTTTACACCACACAGAATACAAAATAACAGAGTTGAAAGGGACCTTGGAGATCTTCTAGTCCAACCCCCTGCTCAGGCAGGAAACCCTATACCATTTCAAACAAATGGTTATCCAATCTCTTCTTAAAAACCTCCAGTGTTGGAGCATTCACAACTTCTGGAGGCAAGTTGTTCTACTGATTAATTCTTCTCTCTGTCAGGAAATTTCTCCTTAGTTCTAGGTTGCTTCTCTCCTTGATGAATTTCCATCCATTGTTTCTTGTCCTGCCTTTGGGTGCTTTGGAGAATATATTGACTCCCTCTTCTTTGTGGCAGCCCCTTAGATATTAGAACACTGCTATCATGTCACCCCTAGTCCTTCTTTTCATTAAGTAGACATATCCAATTCCTTTTGGTTATTCTGGTTTGGCCTCCAGTCCCCTAGTCATCTTTGTTGCTCTTCTCTGAACTATTTCTAGAGTCTCAACATCTTTTTTTACATTGTGGTGAGCAAAGCTGGATGCAGTTTTCCAAGTATGGTCTTGGAATCACACCATCACAGCAACACATTTAGTTTGTGTATATTGTTTGCTGTAGACTCCTGGACCCTTATGGTAACCCTTATGGTTACCAAATGATAGTCCAAAATGTATGAGTTTCAAAAAGGAGTTTCAAATGACCTAATCATGGTTAGTTAGAAAAAGTGGAATTGCACCCAGGTCTATGATCTCTTTAGCTGTCTTAATCTAGTGAGTGTCAGATTTATGGTAGAATTGCTCTGTCAGGATTTTTCATAATGTAACATTTGCAGTAACATCTCAAAGAAGAGTCAAGTGAAGGGGGAACAGTTATATTTTAGTGACAAAATATTCCACAATTAGCTTAAATTTGAGTTTTGTCTTAATTTCATAGGTTGTAAATCAGTTCAGATATTCCACCATAGACCTGTGAAAGATTGAAGTAGGTTCTCAAAAACCCCTGAGAGATTTCTGCTTCATTTCTTGATGAAATAAAAGAGATGACATTGAAGGTGAATCAAAACTCATGTAATTTATTTTTAAGTCATCTGTATGGCCTACATCTATAACATCATCTATATGGGTAGCTTATATAGAAGACTGAATTTTTTTGTGAAAGAAAATTCATGTAATTGTATGTATATAATCAATACGTTTTGCCTCGATTTAAACTCCAATGTCAAAGTAAGTCAGCTTGGCGGAAGCTTAGAAGTGGTTTCATCATTTGATTTGATGATTTTGTTATATTATGGACTTCAGATATGTATAAATGGCTGTCTTTGTTTGATTCTTATTATTCTTGGCTAACTAAATAGACATTATTGGGAAAGATTCCATTGACTATGTACTAGGGACAGGAACCTAATCAGTATTGTTTAAAGAAATAAATGTAAGATGATTATCAAAAGAATCTTTCTTTACAAACTAATGTAATAAAGAAGATGTGAAAATCATATTTCAGGGACATCTATATGGTCTTAATCTTCTTAAATAATTTCAAGTCTGGTTTAGAATATTGTGGAACTATACCATCTTCATTCACTGTAATGTATGTCCTACCTAAGGAACTTGATAGGGTGAGTGTGGAATAGTACCTTGAATTTCACAGAGAGCTTTCATTCCTTATCCATGGCATCTTTGTGGATCACCTTCAGAGAACTTCCACTATAGTAATTCTAGTCCTTCTTTGGCCATATTTGGATAAATACAGCAAAATATGGTGCCAAGCTGTTGCTTCTTTCCTTTTGATATTGACCTGAAAACACTGGAAGAGTCTTTCCAGAGCTCTAGATTTCAGAAGCAACTAAATATGGCAATTGCTAATAGTAGTAAAATAACCAACCAGCAGTAGAAGAAACAATAGCACAAATGTGAAAGAAGGAAAATACTTACAGATACTGATCAAGCAATTCATGAGAAGGAAGACTTTGAAAAGTGATCTCAGATGAAAGAAAAATGATCTGATAAATGATGGCAGAAATGATGAAATCCCCAGACTGATAATACTTGTGAACAGTTGGAAGAAGACTACTACTGATGTTGCAGATGGGGAGAGGAAAAATGGGCATTACCTTAGGAAGAATGTCTAAAACCACTGCAATGAATATCAACATCTCAATATAAAATGTAGCTATTTGAGACATCCAGCAGTAATTTTTATTCCACCATTCAGTTTTTGAGAAGCAGGACCTTAATTAATCAGCCACTCCTTAATATAACATAAAATGTACCTAATAAGAGTTCAAGTTCAAATACATGAATCCTTCTTTATGTCTCTACCTCCATCTCTGTTTTTTTCTAAGCCAATATTGATATAATATTTTAATCTGGCTACTGGAATTCTCTTGAGAAATAAAGAAGAAGGGTTAATTACTACATTTAATTCAATAACTCCAGGGCATCGTTTCCTTAAAGTAGTAGCTTCTTCACATCATGTCAAAAGTTAACATATTTAGCCATTATCAATAAATACCATTGAACTTCTGTGAACTTTTCAGACTAAATTATTTTTTTCCCCATTTTTAAAATTTTATTCCCAAGGTTAAGATACTAACTCTAAAAGAAAAGAAAACTAAACAGGAAAAAATGTGCATAAAAAGAAGAAAAACAAAATATATACATAGATTGTCCCCCCCACCACCACCAGTTGAATGCTGATTAATATATTTCAACGATAGTCATTTCCTCCCTTGCAAAACAGTTCCACAATTTATGAACTTCTACATCTCTGTTTACCCAACCAATTTGATCTAGCATCTATCTGCTATTTTTTTAGAAAAAGCAGTTTTGTCAGGTAAATGCAACATCAAAGCTAAACTTCAAAGGCTTCTGTTAACAATCTATTATTGTATTTAACCCACAGAAAGTTCACCATACCCCTCTGCAGTCATTATCTCTGATCTGTCCAGGATCAAATATCCTCAACTGATTCTTAATAATAAAACTAAAGACTAAATTATAAAGTAAAATGTATGGAGAAGACCATATGTACAGGGTAAGAAGCTTTTGGAATCTATCTATCTATCTATCTATCTATCTATCTATCTATCTATCTATCTATCTATCTATCTATCTATCTATCTATCTATCTATCTATCTATCTATCTATCTATCTATCTATCTATCTATCTATCTATCATCTATCTATCTATCTATCTATCTATCTATCTATCTATCTATCTATCTATCTATCTATCTATCTATCTATCTAGCTATCTAGCTATCTAGCTATCTAGCTATCTAGCTATCTAGCTATCTAGCTATCTAGCTATCTCCTATGCATAGTTTTAATGCCTATTCCATCACACTTTCAGGCAGGAGTTTTCAGATAGTTGTAGATTAGAAAAAGATCTATCTATAAAGGAATTCTTTAGTTTCTGCTATTATTTAGGTCTGGATACTATTTGACAGATATAACATCGAGTTTATGTCTTTATACTCAGGGAGTAGAAAGCCCTGAACATGTTCTAAAGGTATATTTTCCTGTAAAAGCTATGGCACATGGTCCAAATGGGAATAATTTGTTTCAAAGCTACCCAGTTCCTCAGCTAAAATATTCTCAATTATAACCTAATTCAGGAGTTTATTGTACAAATGTCTGGCATAACATTTTGTTGAAAGAAAAATCATCAGGTCCAGTCCAATCCAGCAATAAACAAAATGGAGACTACTTAGGAAAGAAGGTTTAGTTTATTGAGTTGCCAGAAACTTCAGTGACACAGCATTTTTCTGGGGTAGCTGAAAAAATGGAGGGGGATAGGTGGGCTTTTATACTTTCTTTGGGGTTTGTATTTGAGGTTATTCCTATTCCTGTGCCGTGAACTTTGACCTGAGCTTGAATGTGCCCTTTTGGTGTTCTAATGGTGGTGGGTTAATCCCCCTAAAGGACATGTTCCTTGGAGTCTTCTTCTTATTCTTGTGCCATATCCATTATCGGACGTTGGCGATCATGTTGGCGATCCTGTTTTTATCAGCAGCCGCACGAAAAAGTGCTGCTGAGTTTCGTCCAAACCAGTCCCTTAGATTTTGAAGCCATGATGTTCTTCTTCTGCCTGGACCTCGTTTGTCTTCAATCTTTCCTTGGAGGATTAAATGGAGTATGCCATATTTTTCTGGGTGTCGCATCATATGTCCGAAATATTCTAATTTTCATTTTTTAATTGTTTTGATGATTTCCCTTGGCTTTCCCAGGCGGCTTATCACCTCCTCATTTCTGATCTTGTCAACCCAGCTTATAAAAAAGTCGATTTGTGCCTCTAATTCCTGAAGGAACTGCCTGAACTTTGGAGCTATAAGTAAAAATAAAATAAATTATTCCCCATGGTTTGATATTGGTGCCAAAACTACCTGATTAAACATGGTGGGCCAGATTATTTTCTCCGCAGAAATAGTGAGAAGTTTGTTTCCAGGAGCCATCAGAGCTATGTTTCCAACTTTGATTTCTTGAAACGATTGGTTGGGGAAGGTGACCCAGTTGATAATATCAAATCCAGTTGCTAGCTCTAAATGGAAATAAATGATAGGAATTTTTAGAGAATGAAAATAATGAGTAAGTGTGTAAATATGAATGAAAAAAAACATGAGCCATATGTTAACCTTTTGAGATAGACCACTCAGAAAACATAGTACAAAGAGTCTCTTTTTATTGCTATACGGTATTAAAACAGAAATTTGAAATCCTGCTAGAGTTTACTTCTATGATAGGATTATTTGGAGTCTCTTTCACAACCTCTCTTCTTTCCAGGACAAAGTTGTCATTAACTTTCTCTGAAAAGTCCTTCTGAAGGCATCTCTGCACTCTTCTACATTATTTTAAGAATTCTTTTAGCATTCCCATGCATACAGGAAACACTATTAATATCTCTGTCACCTGAAGCAACAGTATTATTCTAATCTTTCATGAGATCCTGGTTAAATTCTATTGCTCCGGACCTGTGGTATACTAAAAATGTCATGTGTATCTTGCTTAACAGGAACAAGCAACATTCTTTCTCTTTGTTGTGATCTGCCTGTTGATCCTGCTCAATACCACCCTTTTTCTTTGTTTCCTTACACATCTCAATACTCTTCGGCTCATCAACCTTGTCTTCCTCCTATAAGTCATTTTCCTCTTGAATTAACATTTATATTGCCTCCTTCTCATTATTGTTTCCTACCATGTTTAGGTATAGTATATTACTCTGAACTGTTAAGGTGAATCCACCCTTTTAAAATTCTGACATATCACTTTGATCATAAGCTATACAATTCCAAAATACTAGCTGAACACTTACATCAGAGGTCTCCAACCTTTCTGGGCTCGAGGACCGGAGGGAAGGAGAGCAGCTTCAAAATTGGTGTGCATGCACGCATGCACGCGCATGGGGCCACACACACTGGTGCGGCATTAGCAGCTCTATTTGCACATAGGGCATGCGCTGGCACTGTGTGCATCCGTGAATGGCCGCACATCCGCCATGGTGGTTAGTGGCCCATTCACACATGCACAAATGGGGCATGCAAACTGCCTGGACTAGCGGTGCATGCGCAAACGGGCTGCAGACACCCGCCCCGTGCTAGCATTCCCATTTGTGCCCACGCACATGCACGAACAGGGCTGCGGGCACTAGCGCAAGTGGGGGGGAAATGCATGCCCATGCGTGCATGCACTGGCCAGCCGTTTCCACGGCCTGCTGGCCAAGAGCCCACAGCCTGATCCCAGGCCATGGACCATAGGTTGGGGACCTCTGACTTACATGATTGGCATTTGTATAAAGGGATATTTACGTTCATTTCATTTTTACCTGCCATGATTCTTGATTTAGAGTCCTGAGTTCCCAAGCATTTCCTCTTTTTCTGTTTATGGGTTTGGATGAAAGCATAACATGCAAAGCATGGGCCACTGCATAGACAGCATTGTAAATGCTATAACTTTGCCCAGTCATACTAGTTCCAAAAACAGATCCAGGAAGGGACTCCAGTGCCTCCTCACCAGTGCATTCATTGCCTCTGTCCTCATCCAACATAATATTTGGGGGAAAACATTCAAATGCATTTTCCCAAAACAGTCTTGTCAAACTGTCTTCTTCAGAAAAAAGATTTTTTCATCTGAATAAATTTCTTAAATCCTAATATCTCCTTTGAGGAAACCACCAATGATAGTGCACCATGGATGAAATCCAGGCCCATTTTTCTTTGAAAGGGGATTGATGTGAATTCCATTTGTGCTGGCATTACCCAAACTTTATCTTTCTCCTGATTGGCATGCCCTCATATGCTGAAATATATGGAAACATTCTAAAAACGGGTATGTCCTCATTTTCACAATATATGATCATAACATTGGCAGAACTTCTCATAATAACCTTGTATAGCATAACATAGCCATTATATTGAACCTCAAGGTCATTGGCAACAGATTCCTTTGGCATTTCTTCCATGAAGTCAAAACAGATGCCTTTCTTAGAAAATATATCAAGCCTATTCTGTATAAACCTCTTTCCCTTTTCAGGGTTTGGGACAATGAGCCCAATCCATTTCCACTGGAAGTGAAGCAACAATTGGACGATCCCCATAATTTGAAAGTCTTCATTTGGATATAACTGATAGAAGAAAGCAGCTTGTATGTTGTCATCCATCTCTGCAGCAGAACCATATAAGAGCTAAGAAAAATGTAGAAAATGGAGCATACAGTATTTCTAAATCAAAATATTTCTAGCTATTTTTAAGGATGTGTACTGATACAAATATTAATATTGTTCTCCAAAGAACAGGAGAATTTGCATATTCCAATATAATTTCTATGGAAATTGGTAATTTATCTTTTAACAGGGTGCCCTTCTGAAGCTTCAGAAATACGTATATAAAATGCAAGGTCGAATATGAATTACTGGTTTATACTATATTCAGACATTTGGTTAAATGAAATAGTTTTTCATAAGATTATGAGAATTCTGATTTATAGCATTTTTAATCATTTCTGTCTGCCCCTCTCTAAATGAAATGAGGTTAGAATATTGTCCATTCAAACATGTGATTGCATTGTTGGACTTGGTTCTTTCTTTCCAGGATGGCTCTTACCTGTGGGATCTTGTAAATGCTCAGAATATTGGACATGAACTGACCAATGTAAGCATTATGTCCTGCAATCACAGATATTACATTGCCCTTGACATCACACTTGTAATTTGGGATGAACCTTCCCTTTGTAGAGAGAAGTTCCAAGGTGGCCAGATAGATCCATCTGGCGAGGACATAGCTATTGGAGATATGGATACCCAGGGTGATATTAGGCAAAATCCAGGAATTTTCATTGATTTCTTTGACTGCAAATTCCAAAGCCAAGATGTGCTGGTAGTTTTGCATATGAAATCTGAAATAAGGTTTATCACATATATTTCAAAATTTGGAATTGGCTGCATCTTGATTTATGTTTTCTTTCTGAAGAAGCTTCTTGGATGAGAAGTGAAATGTCTTCAAGCACAAACAAAAAAAGGCCAGTTGCCTTTTGAAAAAAAAAGCACCTTTGGAACAATAGATATAAAACCCACCCTGGAACTGGAGTGTAACACTCTACTTCTACTACCCATTGGAGATGGCCCTAAATAGTGGTGATGATGAGGGCTAATTGCAAAATGAAACGATCATCAATAATTACAGAATTTTACGTTAATGTAGAGATCCTGATTTTAGTTTATCTTTTATCTTAACTTTAACTTTAATAACTTTAACTTTAATAACTTTATTGTCACTTTGAATGTACACTAATTGGCATACATTAAAATGAAATTTTGTTGCATACAGCTCTCAAAGGATCACCACCTCCGATGTACACTAGATAAATATGACATACATACATACATAAATAAATAAATAAATAAATAAATAAATAAATGATAACTACTGATAACCAACATACAAATGTTGAGGAGTATGCCACCACGGTGTCTGCATATATCCAAAAGTGCATAGAAGATGTCTGTGTCCTGAAAAGCTTTGTTGTGAGGGCGAATGAAAAACCGTGGCTGACTTATGAGGTCCGCAAGATGCTGAAAGCACGGAATGTGGCTTTTAAATCTGGGGACATGCTGGCACTTAGAACAGCCAGAGCAAATCTGAAAAGTGCCGTAAAAGGTGCAAAGCAAGCCCATTGCCAGAAAATTCAGAACTTTTTTCAGGACCAAACAAACACCAGGCAAATGTGGCAAGGGATCCATGCCATTACGGATTACAAGGTGGCTCCATCGAGATGTAAGGATGACACAGACTTCCTAAACAAACTGAATGCATTCTTTGGTAGATTTGAGGCATCAAATAGTACTCCTGCTAGGAAAGCTGTGCCCCATCCTGATGAGCAAGTGCCTAGCTTTGATGTCACCTCTGTCCGGAAAACACTGCAGACAGTTAACATTCGGAAAGCAGCAGGCCCAGATAACATCCCTGGACGTGTCCTCAGGGAATGCGCAGAGGAGCTGGCTTGTGTTCTCACTGATATTTTCAACCTCTCATTGCAGCAGGCAGTGGTCCCATCGTGTTTTAAGATGGCCATCATCTTGCCAGTGCCAAAAAAGTCCACAATTACAGGCCTCAATGATTACCGTCCGGTTGCACTGACATCCACCATCATGAAATGCTTTGAGAAGCTGATAAACGACACTATTGTATCTAGCCTCCCGCCAGCATTTGACCCGCTTCAGTTTGCCTACCGACCAAATCGCTCTACGGAGGATGCTATTTCTTCCGTTCTCCATCTGAGCCTGAAGCACTTGGAGGAAAGAAATACTCATGTGCGTTTGCTGTTTGTCGACTTCAGTTCGGCGTTTAACACAATCATTCCCCAGCATCTAGTAGACAAACTGGGCCTTTTAGGCTTAAACACTCCTTTGTGCAACTGGATTCTGGATTTTCTTACCAACAGGCCCCAATATTTGCGAGTTGGAACAAATACCTCAAATACCATTTTCTTGAGCACAGGTTCTCCTCAGGGCTGCGTCTTAAGTCCGCTGCTGTTCACCCTGTTGACCCATGACTGCTGTGCTAGGTTTGCCACCAACCATATTGTGAAGTGCGCAGATGATACAACAGTAGTGGGCCTTATTCAGGATGACAAGGTGGAAGCTTACTGCAAGGAGGTTGAGGGGTTGGTGAACTGGTGCAAGGAAAACAGCCTAGTTTTAAATACAAGAAAAACCAAAGAGATCATTGTTGATTTCAGAAAAGGCAGGCACAGCCACACTTCTCTGTGCATAAATGATTCACCTGTGGAGATGGCTACCAGCATCAAATTCCTGGGTGTGCAGCTAACGAGTAGGCTGACTTGGTCGCTAAACAGTGAGAAACTGGTGAAGCGGGCACAGCAGCGCCTGCATTTTCTGCGCCGCATGAGAAAAGCACATCTTCCTTCCCCTGTCCTGATCACTTTCTACAGGGGGACAATCGAGAGCATCCTGTCATACAGCATCACAGTCTGGTTTGGAGGCATCACTGCTTCAGACAGGAAGGCGGTGCAGAGAGTGGTGAGGATGGCCGAAAAGATCATTGGCGGTTCCCTCCCTACCATCCAGGACATAGCACAGAAGCGTTGCTTGAGCAGGGCCCGCAAGATTTTCTGGGACACTACACATCCTCTTCACAACCTGTTTTCCTTGTTACCTTCTGGGAGGAGGCTTCGTGATATCCGTAGCAGAACATCCAGATTCAGCCATAGTTTCATTCCTTGCGTTATATATTCAAGATGGACAGTATTTAATATTTATTTGCTATGTATATGTAGGGATGCGGGTCTATATATATGTTGTACATAGTATGTTTAGGTGTGTGTCATGTATATGTTTCACTTTGAGAGCGGGCAACTAAATTTCATTTTTTATGTGTGCCATTGTGCCCACAATATAAAAATGACAATAAAGGTTATTTATCTTTATCTTATTTATCTTCGTATGTTTTAGCCTCCAGGCTTTGGATCATCTTAGTTGCTCTTCTCTGAACTTTTTCCAAACTCTCAACATCTTTTTTGTGACACGGTGACCAAAATTGGCTGCAGTATTCCAGGTGTGGTCTTACTAGGGTTTTCTAAAGCGGTACTAATACTTCACGGGATCTTGATTCTGTGCCTCTGTTTATACAACCCCGGATTGTACCAGCTTTTTTGGCTGCTGCTGCTGCACACTGCTGGCTCATGGTCAAGTGACCAGCAGAAATGGTAGTGAGGAAAGTAGCAGTCAGAGCAAGGACAAAGAAGAACAGGAAACTGGCTCGGTGACTAGGACAATGGAATAAGAATAAGGAACTAACACAGTGGTCAGTTCCAGGAATAGGGACTGACCCAGAGGTCAGTCCCGAGAAAAATCCTGCCTCAAAGATTTGGGTGTTGCCACCTGGCTCAGCCATCACACTTAATGACTGCTGTCCATTTGGTCCTTATTGCAATACGTTGTTGAAATAAGTACTGAATTTGTGTGTCAAATGTAAATAAACCTCTGGATCTTAAAGTGATTTTTTTTTAAAAAAAAATATGTTTTATTAATTTTTAACATACACCTTAATATTTGGTAAATATCATTTTGTCTGGGTTAGTGTTTAAAAAACAACCAATGACAATTAATTTCTATAATTCTATAGTCCATATAATCGCTTTACTTGATTTCCTCTTCTTCCGATAATATTCTCTTTTGCCAACCTTAAATAATACAGTTCTTATTTAAATAAATGACAATTAAATATAAACATTTTTCTCATGTTTCTACAAATAATAACCACATCAATATAAAGCTTCTTTTCCTGGATCATCTTGATTGCCTCGTCATAAATCCTGTTTACATTCTTATTTAAATTTGTTTTCCCCCTCAATATTCAAAACATTCTTACTGGTTAAGATTTTCTCAAAATTAGTTACACTTAAGTATTTAAGTCTTTTTTCTCCTACAAGCCATTACATTTTTACATTTCTCATATCTTAAAGAAAAATAAGAGAGGGGGGGGAGACAAAACAGAGAAAACATCCAAACATTTTTATATTTCTCATGTCAAAAAAACCAAACACACACACAAAAAAAGAAGGCATACTATATTACTTGAGGGGTTCATCCCTCTTAAACTAATCTTCATTTATATTCAAAATCTTTCTATTTCTTTAACCATATTCAAACAACTGTTTAATTTTTAAATACTCCCTCTGGTCATCCCCATCATCTAATTTCTTAATTCTCACCTAAAGTGAGTATTTTGTTGTGTGTTGTCTCTTGTTTCTCTTTAACAAGTTTTTCCCCTGATAGGCTCAATTGTGGTCCTAAGTTGAGACCAACTGTAATTTCATGCGGGCAAGTCTGGCGATCCATGCCAAATCTCTCTTTCTGTCTGTCTCTTTCTTTTACGGTTCGGTTTATCCTGCATTTCTAATTTCTCCAGCATTCCTTCAGCCCATTAGTTTTGCACCACTTCACCAATTTGGCCAGGAAAAAAAAAAAAATCAACCACAACAACCTATTTCTCGGCATGCTTTCCCTAACATGTTCGTCATTATTTTCATGTTCCTCGTGCATGCGCATAAGTAACCACACCTGTGTGTGGCAGGGAAAGGCCGCGCATATCTTGTTGTAATCTGCACACATGCACACATCTGTGAAAGATGCCTGTTTCCTGCTTATTTTCTGAGTTCTGCATCCGCACTCAGAAATTCAAAAAAAAAAAAAGGAGGTTGCAGAGAAAATGTATGCCAGCATTCCTGTAGGTTTTGGAGGTAGGAAGGCAGTAAATTCATGGAACAATTCAAACGAAGTTAATTTCTGGCGCTATCTGACGTTGCCAGCTCTGAACAATTTCCACATTAATATCTGTGCTGTGGAGGTACGGAGAGAGGTGAATCTCGCGTAACGAAGGGGTCAAAAGGAATTTCAAGGAAGAAATTGTGTTGTGCTGGGGTTCCTTTGGCCTCGTCTTCCACAAACGTGCCTGCGTGGAAGCAAAGAAAATCTAAAGGGTTGGTTACTGGCGAAATATTAAAAAAAAAAGTTTTGTCCACAGAGTTAGAACTAGTAGCATCCAGGTCAAATAAATTTGCTTCAAATTCATTTGTGTTTTGTTGGCTTTAGATACCTTAGGTGAGACTGCATATGTGTGTGTGTGGGGGGGTATATTTTGTGGAACAAAGTGCTTTGCTCATTGGAAAGATTGGTTGATATTTCTGTGTAATATTTCATGAAAAACGTTAAAGCACTCCCTGATTTCTTTCTTTCTTTCTTTCTTTCTTTCTTTCTTTCTTTCTTTCTTTCTTTCTTTCTTTCTTTCTTTCTTTCTTTCTTTCTTTCTTTCTTTCTTTCTTTCTTTCTTTCTTTCTTTCTTTCTTTCTTTCTTTCTTTCTTTCTTTCTTTCTTTCTTTCTTCATGTTTGAATTTCATTCTGTTTAATTCTATCTATCATCTATCCAGTGGCGGGATTCAAATAGGTGAACAACCGGTTCTCTGTGTGGATGCTGCTTCCAGAAGTCCATTCTGGGCCCGGGCAACAAAAAAATAGCTCCTGGTTCTGCCGAAGTGGTGCAAACTGGCTGAATTCCACCACTGCATCTATCTATCTATCTATCTATCTATCTATCTATCTATCTATCTATCTATCTATCTATCTATCTATCTATCTATCTATCTATCTATCTATCTATCTATCTATCTATCTATCTATCTATCTATCTATCTATCTCTAGCTACTCTATCTATCTATCTATCTATCTATCTATCTATCTATCTATCTATCTATCTATCTATCTATCTATCTATCTATCTATCTATCTATCTATCTATCTATCTATCTATCTAGATCTCTTCCTCTCTCTGTTGTTCTATATCCATCCATCTATCCATCCATCTCTAACTATCCATCTCTCCATCCATTTTTCTCTCTATCTGATTCTATTTCTATCCATCCATCCATCCATATACATATTACCTGTCCATTCTCTCTCTCTCTCCATCCAACTATTTCTCTCTCTGATTTTATATCTATCCATCCATCCATCCATCCATCCATCCATCCATATACATATTATCTCTCCACTCTTTCTCTCTTTCACCTCTCTCTCTCTCCTATCTCATCTGAGAGCCAGTTTGATTAGTAGTTAAGGCATCAGGCAAAGAACGAGGAGACTATGAGTTCTTGTTCCACCCTGGGCACCACTGATGCTAGCATTTCAAATATTTCACTATTTTAAAACCCACTAAGGTTTTTAAATCTGTTTACAACATGTTCATTCACTTCCCTTTGACTTTTCTTCCTTCTCCTTCTCCTCCTCCTCCTCCTCCTCCTTCTCCTTCTCCTTCTCCTCCTCCTCCTCCTCCTCCTCCTCCGTCCTCCCTCCTCCTCTCTTCTTCTCTTCTTCTTTTTCTTCTTTCTTCTTCTTCTTCTTCTTCTTCTTTTCTTCTTCTTCTTCTTTCTCTTCTTCTTCTTCTTCTTCTTCTTCTTTCTTCTTCCTTCTCCTCTCCTTCTCCTTCTCCTTCTCCTTCTCTCCTCCTCCTCATCCTTCTCCTCCTTCCTTCTCCTTCTCCTCTCCTCTCTTCCTCTCCTCCTCCTCCTCTACTCTTCCTCCTCCTCCTCCTTTTTCTCCTCCTTCTTCTTCTTCTTCTTCTCTTACTTCTCCTCCTTCTCTTCCTTCTCTTTCGTCTTTCTTCTTCTATCTTCTTCTGCTTCTTCCTTTCTTCTTCTTCTTCTTCTTCTTCTTCTTCTTCTTCTTCTTCTTCTCTTCTCTTTCTTCTCTTCTTCTCCTTCCCTTCTCCTTCTCCTTCTCCTCCTCCTCCTCCTCGTTCTCCTTCTCCTTCTCCTCCTCCTCCTCCTCCCTCTCTTCTCCTTCTCCTTCCTCCTCTCCTCCTCCTCCTCCCTCTCTTCTCCTTCTTCCTTCTCCTCCCTCCCTCCTCCTCCTCCTCTCCTCTCCTCGGCCTTCTCCCTCCTCTCTCCTCCTCCTCTCCTTCTCCTTCTTCTTCTTCTTCTTCTTCTTCTTCTTCTTCTTCTTCTTCTTCTTCTTCTTCCTTCTTTCTTCTTCTTCTTCTTCTTTTCTTCTTCTTCTTCTTCTTCTTCTTCTTCTTCTTCTTCTTCTTCTTCTTCTTCTTCTTCTTCTTCTTCTTCTTCTTCTTCTTCTTCTTCTTCTTCTTCTTCTTCTTCTTCTTCTTCTTCTAAATTTTCTTTCCTAAAAGCAGTCTCTGCAGTGTTAGAGCAGGCTTTGGAATCACAGCTTGAAATGTCCATCCAGATGAAGTCAAGTGGAAAATGATCCCTACCTTGGAGAAGAAGGCTTTGGCCAGAGTCACAAGTCAATGTCTAGCTAAGGGCAACAAGAAATGAAAGGACAGAGAGAAGCTCCCTGGGGTGGCTATGAAGGAGAAAATGAAAAGTTAACGTATTATCTATTGAACTGAACACCACAGCAGATGGCAAAGATGACTCCTTCGTCTTGGGAAAAAGAAAACTTCTCTATTTCTGTAACTTGAGAAGTACAGTTGTTCTTCTTCCACTCGGTTCACACAATTTGTCCTCCTAAATCAATCCCCACTTTATGTTCGAGCGACTTCACATAGAATTTGACGCAACAGTCTCAGATTATGCAGCAGGAGATCCTCAGGTTGGCTCATCTAACTTCTGACATTGTTGTGTTTGTTGTTTTATCTTACCCAAGTCCACACATGCCTTTTTTTTTGGTCCCATATCTTAGCTACCTGAACCAGATTTTACTTCTGCATTGTCACACGCAGCGGGTAAATCATTGCTAGTGACATCTCCTCGGTTGAGATGTCCCTCTGAATATTTGAAGGAGTTGTTATTTTGCCGTTCTGCACATTTTTCTGCTGCCTTTGCAAAAAATTCGCAGGATTCTGGGAGGAGGACATTATGTACAAGAAGACATAAAATTCAAGTTTGTGTCTTGGGTGGCGTTTTTCTCCTCTGTTCTAGGAACCTTGACAGAAGAAGCTGGATCTAATGGGCATTGTCTGGAAGTCTTCTGCCTTTGACTAACGATAGCAGAGAAATGGATATAGATCCCTACAGAAGACATATGAACTTTGTATAAGTTTTATTAATCAGCAGAGCCTCAATAAATGTCTGAGAGAGAGGAGAGAGAGAACGAGAGTGAGAGCAGAAGGGGGGGAGAGAGAGAAGAAAAGAGAGAGAAAAGAAAAGAGAGAGAGAAAGAGAGAGAGAGAGAGAGAGAAAGAAAGAAAGAAAGAAAGAAAAAGAAAGAAAAAAGGAAGGAAGGAGGAGGAAGGAAGGAAGGAAGGAAGGAAGGAAAGAAAGAAAGAAAGAAAGAAAGAAAGAAAGAAAGAAAGAAAGAAAGAAAGAAAGAAAGAAAGAAAAAGAGAGTGAGAGAGAGACAGAGACAAAGAGAGAGATCTTACTTTGAATAGAAGAGTGCTCTGTAGATTTAATTGTTTGCTTACAGACATTTCATTACCTGACTAGGTAACATCATCAGTGCTTTTGTTATCTGCTTGTAGGTACATATTCACAGGTTTGAGAGCAAGCTATAGCCGTTTTTTGCATAGAATCAAAATCATGCGAAGTATTAGTACCGTTTTACAAAGCCCTAGTAAGACCACACCTGGAATACTGCAACTGATTTTGGTCACCATACTACAAAAAAGATGTTGAGACTTTGGAAAAAAATCAGCGAAGAGCAACTAAGATGATCAAAGGCCTGGAGACTAAAACGGCTGCAGGAATTGAGTTTGGCTAGTCTAAAGAAAAAAAAGAAATAGGGGGGACATGATAGCAGTATTCTAGTATTTGAAGAGCTGCCACAAAGAAGAGGGGGTCAACTTATTCTCCAAACCACCAGAAGGCAGGACAAGAAACAATGGATGGAAACTAATCCATGAGAGAAGCAACCTGGAATTAAGGAGAAACTTCCTAACAGTGAGGACAATTAACCAGTGGAACAGCTTACCCCCAGAAATCATGGGCGCTCCATCACTGGAGATTTTTAAGAAGAGACTGGACAGTCACTTGTCTGAGATGCTATAGGTTCTCCTGCTTGAGCAGTGGGCTGGACTAGAAGACCTCCAAGGTGACTTCCAGCTCTATTCTATTCTAACATGTCCCCTGAACACTGCAACCTTCATGAAGATGAGTTAGTTGCCAGGCATCTGAATTTTGATCCCAGGACCGTGAGGATGCTGCAATGATCATAAGTGTGAAAAATGGTCATAAGTCACTTTATTCAGTGCTGTTGTAACTTCCAAAGGTCACTAAATGAACTGTTTTAAGACGAGGATTACGTCTATGTCCAAGCAACTATGAACCAAAATTGGTAACTCATTCTGTAAACCAATGGCATGTTATTAGTGGTTGTGTGTCTGTGTATGAGAGAAAGAGAATGTGGTCTCAATTTGACAGTTTCATTCAAACAAATCTCCATATATTCCAAGTAATATATCTGAAGCTCTTAAAATCTTCTTCACGTTATGGGTGCTTCATCACTCAAGGTTTTTAAAAAGAGATTGGACAGCCACTTGCCTGAAATGGTATAGGATCTCATGCTTGAGCAGGGGGCTGGACTAGAAGACCTCCATGGTCCCTTCCAGCTCTATTCTATTCAACCTATACACACATGAACTTGCCCTAGAGGTGAGGCTGCTTTCCACTTGCTCTATCACCCCAAAGAATGTAGCATATTTTTCAGGACAGAATAAATGTCCAGAAAAAGCTACCCACATTTTTGTTAAAAACATGAGAAAGCTTCCAAAAAGACTTCTTCTGTTTTCACCAAGTGGAGAAAATTCGGATTTTTTTTTAAAGCTTTTGAGCATTTCTTCAAAGGAAAGGTGAATTTTATTAAGATTATCATGGACAGACTGAGGTGTTTTGTAATGGTCAAGATTGCCTAGAGATGTGCTTGAACATCCTTCCTTTCATTGGACCTTCTTCTCTCCAACATATGAATATGAAGCCTCCTTAAAACTCAATTTCTCCATCCAGTCCGTAGACAAGGCGATATGAGGGACAACAGTTATTTCAAGCACAACCACAAGGAGGAACAAGTGGTGATTCATACATGATTATGTCATCACGTGAGTGCTGAATTATTTATTTACTGTTTTATTGTACTAGATTTTTACCCCACTCTTACTACTAAGTAATTCAAGGTGGCAAATGTACATAATACTCCTTCCTCCTCTTATTCCCCACAACAACAACCGTGTGAAGTGGATTGGGGTGTGAGAGAGTGACTGACCCTAAGTCTCCCATCCAGCTTGCATGTCTAATGGTGGACTAGAACTCACTGTCTCCTGGTGATGGGCCCAAACTCACCCAGCCGGCTTTCATGTCTAATGGTGGACTAGAACTCACTGTCTCCTGGTGATGGGCCCAAACTCACCCAGCCGGCTTTCATGTCTAATGGTGGACTAGAACTCACTGTCTCCTGGTGATTGGCCCAAACTCATCCAGCCAGCTTTCATGTCTATTGGAGGACTAGAACTCACAGTCTTCTGGTGATTGGCCCAGATTCACCCAGCCGGCTTTCATGTCTAATGGTGGACTAGAACTCACTGTCTCCTGGTGATTGGCCCAAACTCATCCAGCCAGCTTTCATGTCTAATGGAGGACTAGAACTCACTGTCTCCTGGTGATTGGCCCATTTTTATGTCTAACAGAAGACTAGAACTCACTGTCTCCTGGTGATTAGCCTAAACTCACCCAGCCGGCTTTCGTATCTAAGGTTGGACTAGAATTCTCCATCTCCTGATGATTGGCCAAAAATCATCCGTTGACTTTCATGCAGAAGGTGAACTCACCATCTCCTTGTTTCTAGACCAGTTCTTTATCCACTACACCAAATTGCAATAACACAACCCCCCCCCCTTATATCATCAGTTATCTTCTATAGTTTCCCCCAGACCCACAATGAGGACCAGCTTCCCTCATCTCCCCTTACAAACCAAACCAAACCAATTTATCTTTTTCCTTGAATTTGCAGTTCTACAAAATGGCGGCCTTGTCTGTTTAGACCTCCTGAAAGAAGCAAAAAAAAAAGACAACAAATTATCACTGGGATTTATTTTTTTCATTTTTTGCTCTGAGAGAAATGTTCAGAAATAGCTTATTTTTAAAAAACAAAAGCAGCACTTGGCTTAACATATGTTACGGTTCTTTCTTTACCTTTGACGTTATAATAAACAAGAAGAAAGAACGAGGCAGATTCTATTGAGGAGACTTCAGAAAATTTGGCGGGGCGCAGAGGGAGACAGAACAAACCAAGGTAGGTTATCTCGTTTGTTTGGGTTTCATATTGAATTTAAAATACTATTTTTAAAAAACGACATGGCCCTCTCTTTTTTTCCCCTGCACGGCTTATGTCATTTTCTGTTATACTTTTGCTTGTAAAATTATGAATCAGCGTTCTCTCTTTTTTAAAAAATATAAATAAAAGAAAATAAAAGAATATGACGATGTTCTTCTATTTGGAGACATCTATTAATCGAGAAAAGCACTCTTAAATCTTTTATTTTATATGAATTCAAGTCCTGACAAGCAGATACAAAAGTCATGACAGATGTTTCTATTTTTTCTCTTTTAAAATAAATTCTCCCTTATAAGTTCAAGTTCTTTAGTTGTGACTAAACGGAGATGTCCCTGTATTACCACTAATTATTTGTCAATGCCTTCCGCTTCCTCTTCCTCTTCCCCTTCTCTTTTCCTTCCTTCCTTCCCCTCCTCCTCCTCCTTATCTCCTCCTCCTTCTCCTTCTCCTTCCCCTTCTTCTTTTCCTTCTCCTCCTCCTCCTTCTTCCCCTTTTCCTTATCCTTCTTTCCCCCTTCTCTCCATATTCTATCTTCCATAATCTTTCATCTTCTCCTTTCCAGTCTACTCTATACAACAAGACGTTCCAGTGGTTCTTTATCCAGCTTCTATGAGATAAGCTACCTATCTATGATTTTTCTCTTTAGCAAATGATTTTTAACGCTGATGTCTTTTTTGTGTGTCGGTAAATGGCAGGAAAAAAAGGTGAAGATAACCCCTCCTTTTGCCAAATCCCCTCGGCCAATAATTAAAAATGTACCATTTGTATCCAAATCTGTATTTTAACAATGGATTAGTGGATTATATTTTAAATTCACTAAATAAGAGGAATTGACAATAGAATAGAGTTAGAAGGTACCTCGGAGGTCATTTAGTCCAGGGCTTTTCAAACTTTTCACCGATTGTACCACTTTTAGGATATGGCAGTATTCGAGTACCACCTAGCAAGGTGTCAAAAACTTGATGACCAAAAAAACAAACCCTGTTCAAAGTTGCAATTGCATTGAAATGACTTATGACCATTTTCACACTTATGACCATCGCAGCATGTCCAGGGTCACGTGATTTATATTTGGATTCTTGGCAACTGATTCATATTTATGATGGTCACAGTGTCCCAGGGTCATGTGATCCCCTTTTGCAACCTTTTGACAAGTTAAGTCAATGGCAGGGCTGCTGGTGGCCAAGTGCTAAGGCAGGACTTCCCTCCCTCCCTCCTTCCCTGCCTCCCTCTTTCTCATGCCCACCTCCTTCTGAAGGAAGAATTTGAAAAAAAAACCATATTTTTTTTCTTCCATATATTCATCAAACAAGGAAAAGCCTCCAGAAACAGAAAAGACAAACTGCTGAGTGAACTAGCTTAAAAAGGCACATTTCCCTTTAAGAATTAGCTACTGGCTAGAAAGGAAAGTAAGGAAGAAAAAAAAATGTAGTAAGTATTGGCTGCCGGCTAAGGCAGCCTCCCCAAATGGCTCTATTCATAAGTAAAGGAATCTACAGGCAAAATCCATTCAGGAGAAAAATACTTCAAAATCCCTTGCAGCAAAACTTACAGCTAACAATAGCAGAGCAATAGAAGCTAACACGAGACATCAGCCATAGCCAAATAGAAATTGCCAAACACTCCTTAAGAACACAAAGCCCACATTGCACAAATCCCAGAACTTCAAAGTCACAAAAGCACATAAGAATCCTTCCACTCTCCATCTCCCTCCCTCCCTCCTTCTCTCCTCCATGCCTCTGCAGCTCCAGAGGACTCTCTCACTGTAAGTCCTTGCCTGTGCTGGCTCTTTCCCTCCCCCACTACACTTGGCTAGGCAGGGCTGCATACCACCTGCCACTTGTTAATGTACCACAAGTGGTACGCGTACCACAGGTTGAAAAGCCCTGTTCTAGTCCAACCCCCTGCTCAAGTAGGAGACCCTACACCAGGGGTAGGCAACCTTGGCTCTTTTATGACTCATGGACTTCAACTCCCAGAATTCCTGAGCCAGCCACGCTGAGGGGAAAGGGAGAGGTTTCCAAGCTGAGCCATGCTGGCTCAGGAATTCTGGGAGTTGAAGTCCATGAGTCATAAAAGAGCCAAGGTTGCCTACTCCTGCCCTTTACCATTCCAGACAAATGGCTGTCCAGTCTCTTCCTAAAAGTCTCCGGGCATGGAGCATTCACAACTTCTGATGGCAAGCTGTTCCACTGGTTAATTGTTCTCACTGTTAGGTAGTTTTACCTTAATTCCAGGAATCAATGTACATTTGTACAAAGTCATAATTAGGTTCAGAGGGTACTCATCCTCATAACAATAGTTTAAAAAATGGCTTTATATCCAAATTTAGGTCTCGCCATTCAACTGAAATGTCCTGAGTGTTCTCTATTTTCTCCACAGGGGAATTGCCACAGGAAAAAGGGAGCTGCTGAGGGGATTATTAAGGTTCTCAGCATCCTGGGGGACCGCAATTTATATATAAACCCACAAAGCTGACACAATTCTAGGCTGCATTAACAGAGGGATAGAATCAAGATCACATGAAGTGTTAGTATCACTTTATAATGCCTTGGTAAGGCCACACTTGGAATACTGCATCCGGTTTTGGTCACCACGATGTAAAAAAGATGTTGAGATTCTGGAAAAGGTGCAGAGAAGGGCAACAAAGATAATCGGGGGACTGGAGGCTAAAACATATAAAGAACGGTTGCATAAATTGGTTATGGCTAATCTAGAGAAAAGAAGGACTTAGGGTGACATGATAGCAGCGTTCCAATATTTGGGGGGGGGGCTGCCACAAAAAAGAGGGGATTAACACCAGAAGGCAAGATAAGAAGCAATGGTTGGAAACTAACCAAGAAGAGAAGCAACCTAGAACTAAGGAGAATTTTCCTGACCGTGAGAACAGTTATCCAGTGGAACGGCTCGCCTTCAGAAGTTGTAGAGAGTCTCCTGCTTCAGCAGGGGGTTGGACTAGAAGATCTCCAAGGTCCCTTCCAACTCTATTATTCTGTCACTCTATTGAATTTCAGAAACTGGTGAAATTCTCCTGAGTGATGATAGGGAGGGGAGACACTTTTCAATAAAGATGGAAAACAGTATCTCAGTTTAGTGTCTAACTGCATGTTAGATAGATAAGGGTTAAGTAAGATTCTCCAGCAGCAAATTTTGTAAACTTTAGTCCTTGTTTTACCTTTGCATCGCTCCTGCGTTTAGAAAAAGCACCATGTAACGGAACGGAACTAACCCAAATTAAACTGAGACACTGAAGTAGATAATGGGACTTTATATCACACAAAATAACACCTCTTTTTTTTTTTTTCCCTCAGACTCAGCCTGCCCTTGTTGAAGCAAAAATAGTGTTGAAAACCACTTAGAGTCTAAGTACGGTGTTTACATATTATCCACAATGGCAAATACCCACAAAACGTTGGCATTTCAATTTCCTCTGAAGTATCTCCTTCAGCTGGAAAACTGCATTACCCATTATGGAGAGCAAAGTACAGTAATGGACCTCAATGCGAGCGAGGGTTTGTTATGTGTCTAAGAAGCCAAAGAACCTAAATTGTAGTGGGCTGAAATTTCACCTCCGTGTGAAGAAGGGCAGACCATGCACCAAGAGCCAAAGCTTTAAATCAAAGGTAGATATTTGTGCAAAGTATGCTATGTGAATTGGTGGTTGACACACCCTTGATTCTGACTTTATCCAGACCAAGGACCACTATTTTTTATTTTATTTTATTTTATTTTATTTTGTCTTGGAGAAGCATTCCCTCTCAAACGTTGATTGATGAACAGGTCAGGGAGGGAAAGAAATATACAGAAAACTACAGAATTAAAGGTTTCCCCTGTCCAGTTATGTCTGAATCTAGAGGGCTGTGCTCAGTGGTGAGATTCAGCCAGTTCGCACCACTTCGGCAGAACCGGTAGCTAATTTTTTGTTGCCCAGGTCCAGAATGGACTTCTGGAAGTGGCATCCACACAGAGAACCGGTTGTTCGCATATTTGAATCCCACCACTGTATCTGTCTGTCTGTCTGTCTGTCTGTCTGTCTGTCTGTCTGTCTGTCTGTCTGTCTGTCTGTCTGTCTGTCTGTCTGTCTGTCTGTCTGTCTGTCTGTCTGTCTGTCTATCCATCCAGTGGTGGGATTCAGCCAGTTTGCACCACTTCGGCAGAACTGGTAGCTAATTTTTTTGTTGCCCAGGCCCAGAATGGACTTCCGGAAACGGCATCCACACAGAGAACTGGTTGTTCACATATCTGAATCCCACCACTGGTTGTGCTCATTTTGTTTCTTAGCCGAGGGAGACAGAGTTGTCCTAAGATGCTTCCATGGTCATGGGACCAATATGACTATACACTGAGGCACACAGAACACTGTTACCATCCCAATGAAGTGGTACCTATTTATCTACTCGCGTTTACATGCTTTCAACCTGCTAGGTGGGCAGGAACTGGGATGAGGATGGAAGCTTACCCCATTGCATGCCGCTCAGGTCTCAGACTCAGACTGTCAGCTCTCCAGCCGACAAATTCAGCATCATTAATCACTGAGCCATCGCACCCCCTACACCAGACATGTCAAACTTGCGACGTCATTTGACGTCGCGCAACATATTGGGACGGTTTTGCCATTGCCGGCAGTGGGGTGGGCGTGGCTTCTGGATGATGTGTCCGGCCCGTGGGCCAGCAGTTTGACACCCCTGCCCTACACAAAACTAAGGAGAGCCGGATTTACATCCCTCCTTGGCTAGAGAAGACCCCGGTGACTGCAAGGAGAACCTGCCTCGCTAAGGTAGCGTTGTGGTGGGGAAAAAACAATGGACGTGTCATCTGAGCCCCAGAAGGAAAGGCAAGATGTAAGAATTGAAATATGCACAGCCTTTCATAAACATACAAAAATGACAAGGTTCAGTTACTCCACGAATCCCAACATTTCCTCCTTTGTCACTTGAAACATCTCAATTCAACAGCAATTTATGGAAGAACTCTCAGGGATTGATAGGAAATTTTAGCTTATTACAAGGAGACCATAACAACTAAAAAATGAGATGATAATAAAATGGGTACATTGAAAACAAAGCACCATCTAAATGTCTGCAGAGATTCTCAGTCATCCAGGTCATAGGTGTCCCAAAGATGCTTTTTCAGAAGGCAGCTGGACTTTCTTGTTTTTTCTTTGAAGACATTTTGGTTCTCTTCCAAGGAGCTTCTTCAGCTCCCATCATCCAGTCAGAGCAGAAGAAGCTTCTTGGATGAGAAGCAAAATGTCTTCAAAGAAAAACAAGAAAATCGTGAAAAAGCATCTTTGGGACAAAGCACCGTCTAGCTCAAATGGCATACCAGAACATTACAAAATGATTTGGACATGAGCTAAATAGGACAATCTGACACATCCCACTTGAAACAGTTGTTTCTTTCATAGCTGGTATATCAAATCTCCTACGAGTCCCTTGGACTGCAAGGCGATCAAACCAGTCAGTCCTAGAGGAGATCAACCCTGACTGCTCTTTAGAAGGCCAGATCCTGAAGTTGAAACTCAAATACTTTGGCCACCTAATGAGAAGGAAGGACTCACTGGAGAAGAGCCTGATGCTGGGAAAGATTGAGGGCAATAGAAGAAGGGGACGACAGAGAATGAGGTGGCTGGATGGAGTCACTGAAGCAGTAGGCATGAGCTTCAATGGACTCCAGAAGATGGTAGAGGACAGGAAGGCCTGGAGGAACGTTGTCCATGGGGTCGCGATGGGTCGGACATGACTTTGCAACTAACAACAACAGCAATATCAAATCTGGCTGTACTAAATCTCCAACTCCTGGTCTAAAAGGAAGTTGAGGTGGTCAGCGTCCATCCTAGGTATCTTGTTATAAATGGGGAGACTAAAGGATGGGGGAGGATCAATATCTATGACATCTACCACTGTCATGGGGGCATGATGGCTCATCAGTAAAAAGGGTTGTTGTTGTGAGAAAATAGTAGGAGAAGGATGTATGTTCCCTGCCTTGAATTGTTTATAAACAGAATATAGGTTTAAAAGTCAGAGAAGCTGCCTTTTTTAAATCTCTCTGTCATGGTTCCGACAGATGTTACTCTTCAAAGAACCTCGAGGCATTGTTTACCTGAAAGAATCTTTATTCAAATAACATGGCATCGGCACGTACATGGTCGAAGCCAAAAATCTGAATTCTCCTCCCCTGAACACATAATATCAAAGCACAATTCCCTCCCCTAATTAACAGTCACAAATCACATTCTCCAATTAGTTTGAAATGCCGACCTTCCCTCCAGTTCTCCAGCCCGCCATTCCTTATCATCTTTTATTTCAAACAGCCTTGAGAAAAAACTATGAGGTTGTTATGTCTAACTAATTCCCATACACATTCTTCCTTCTCCCCCCCCCCCAGCATCATCTAATTCTAACTCTAAAAGTAACACACAGGTTAAGGGGGAAATGGCTACATTTTCATATATTGTCAAAGCAAGAACATCCGATGTTAGCAGTGTTGACACTCTCTATGGCTAATCATCACAATGAGAAAACTTTCTAAAGTTTCCAGAATCAGAGCCTCAAACTGATGGTGCTAGAAATACAGAACCAGTGGGGTGATGATCTCTTATAATGGAACACATTTTGGGAGAAGTGGGGGTTTCCTCTTCCCTGGATGCATTCAGGTAGAGGCTGGACAGCCATCTTTCTGAGACCCTTTAATATGGATCCCAGAACACGGTGATTAACTTAGTAGCTCCTTCCAACGGTAGCATTTTTGTGGTCACTTTCTCCACTGTAGGAAAAGCAACCAAGAGTTTGGTGGCATCCTATGATGCTTTTCACAGAGCATGCACAATCTTATCGCGCTGAGATAACCCAGGAGTAAACACAGTAAAAAAGTGGTCTATATTAAATGGTGGTTTATATTATACTATCTACAGTGTCATGCACCAGGAACAATATACATACACATGTTAATACAGCAGGCTGCAACACACAGCACAGTTACAGCAGGAAACGGAAGAGAGAGAACACATCTGCAGAGCCTTCTCTTTTATACAAGACTCTTAAAGAGATACAGACCCTGCTTGCTCTTAAAGAGACACAGACCCTGCTGAGTCATTCCCATCATTACATCTTACATTATATCAGCTGGTTAGCTTTTAAATCATTACCTTGGCAGAGTCCTTAATAGAACAGCTAATGAAGGGAAGACCAGAACGTCAAAAATTGGACTCCAATGTTCCACCCATCTTACAATTAGAAAACATCTTTTCTAACACTCAATCAAAATCTGGCTTCATTTCAGAGCTACCAGATTTGGGCTGCAATATTGCAGAAGCTCACTAGGCGGCAGTGTCTGGTGGCACTGTTTTTTTGGAGGGATCCTATTGCTGTCATCTATTGCTCATCTGTAGGTTTGCAGCCCAGATCAAGTAATAGTCCTTGTGGACTCTGGGCTATTCTATGCAATTATGGCCTATGCATCTTTACTTCCATAGCTCTTAATGGCTTCTGCCTTGGCTGATTTATTCTAGCAGAGTTAATGTCTTCTCGTTATCATAATTGCCTATAATTGATATACAGCCCTTTAATGATTGTCCGACTCAAATATAGGAAACTCTTCAAGCTTACTTGGCTCTCAAATAATTAAAAAAAAAAAAGTTGAGGGCCTGATCCACCAGGTTCTTCTCTCACAAAAGCTTCTTGAAATGAAGAGGAGATTTGCAGGAATACAGATTCTCGGTTCTGTGTAAATATTTAGCAGAATCAAGTGGTAAATAATTCTCTGGGAGCTGAGGAAATTTCTTCTATAAATGTTCCACCCTCGAGAGAAAGAAAATAAGCATGTTGTGGAGTGAGGGTAGGATGGGAATTCCTCTCTCCGGCATACTCAAAGGTTTTGTGTAGGAATTGTGTTTCTGTGAAGAACTATTCAGAAATATTATCCTCTAGTAGAAGAATGTTGACATTCTTGGAGAAAACAACTTAACTGAAGGGAATGTGTCATTTGTGAAAGCAGGAGACAAAGACAAAAAATGGATTCCACTAAATGTAGGTGTTGGATCATAGAATTGTTCCCATTTTCTGTGAAACCTGAAAGGAAAAAGTTGGTACATAGGGGGAAAGACTGTCTTTGTTCTTAAATATGTTTGGTGTAGTAATTAAGGCATCAGGCTAGTAACTGGGAGACTGAGTTCTAGTCCTGCCTTAGGCACAAGGCCAACTAAATAACTTTGGGTCAGCCACTTTTGCTCAGCCCTAGGAAGGAGGCAATGGCAATGGCACAAAAACTTTGAAAAACCTTGTTAAGAAAACTGCAGGAACCTGTCCCAGCAGTCTCCAAGTTTCAGACATGATTGAATGGAAGGGGAAAAAAAAATTGTTGTGAACAGTGTAAAATAATTATACAAGATAGTGTTGAAGGAAAAATCTTCATCAGGGTCCAGTCCAAGCTGGGAATAAACAACATGGTGACTGCTTTAAAAAGAAGGTTGCAGTTTATTGAAGAGGAGAGCCAGACAGAAAGATGGCTCTGGGAAAAAACCGGCCACATGTAGTAGGGAGTGGGTTTTTATACCTTCTTGGGCTTTTGTTCCTGTGGCATGAACTTTGACCTGAGTCTGAGTGTGCCATTCTGGTATTCTGATGGTGGTGGGTTAATCCTTTTATGTCCCAAAGGTCATATCCTGCTTCCCTGGGGCTGTGGCTGATGACTGTTGGATTTTTTTGGTGTGAGGGATTGTTGATTTTAGGGATCTTTGTCTTTCTAATCCCAGCTTCCTGGCTCCAATCTTTCTGACAAGATTTTCACATTTGCATTTCTGCAGACCTGGTTTCTGCCTTTAAAATCCTTTGGGGAAATATATTCTGTCTTTGGGGAAATGTATTCTGCCTTTTTTAATATTTCC
This sequence comes from Azemiops feae, assembly GCA_023970755.1. Classification (NCBI taxonomy): domain Eukaryota; kingdom Metazoa; phylum Chordata; class Lepidosauria; order Squamata; family Viperidae; genus Azemiops; species Azemiops feae. Next base: position 54,907 of record JALGBA010001369.1, read on the forward strand.
AAAAATATTTCTTTCTCTGGATTCTTCCCACAATAGGCAGCCCGTTAAGTCCTGTAAATCAAAGAGTCCCTCTGTGAGAGAGATGGGCGGTTTCAAAATTTGATAAAATAATTTATTATTTTATTTTATTTATTTTTTATTTTATTTATTTTATTTATTTTATTTATTTTATTTATTTATTTATTTATTTATTTATTTATTTATTTTATTTTATTTTATTTTAAATAAAATAAAATAAAATAAAATAAAATAAAATAAAATAAAATAAAATAAAATAAAATAAAATAAAATAAAATAAAATAAAATAAAATAAAATAAAATAAAATAAAATAAAATAAAATAAAATAATAATAAATAAAATAAAATAAAATAAAATAAAATAAAATAAAATAAAATAAAATAAAATAAAATAAAATAAAATAAAATAAAATAAAATAAAATAAAATAAAATAAATAAAATAAAATAAATAAATAAAATAAAATAAAATAAAATAAAAAATACATTACATTACAGTCCTGTAGAAACATACATAGATATATAAACCAAAGGTCCATTGCTTCCTGTAGAGGACTGAGATTATTAAACCTCAGATATCAACTTTTCATCAATACCTTTGTACAATCAGAAAAAGTTGGGCAGCCTCCAAAACCAGAGTTACATATATCTCTTTAAAGAAGTTGGGAAAACTTTATTCAAAAAAACATAGTTACAAACCACTAGCCATATAAATACGAAAAAAAAAAAAAGTCAATGCATGTCTAATACTATTCAATAGGGTGACATGAGGAACAGAATCTTTCCCATTTTTATAGTTTAATAGTATATGATTTCCTGGTGTACGTAAATACTCTGCTCATGTATAATATGAAGAGGATCTATATTATTTTTAAAAAAGGGATAATTCTTTTCTTAGTAACCTTTGAGTCTGTCTTATGAAACTGAGTATATAAATTTTTAAAACGCTTGTTTATTAAATCAGAGTTATTATATACTTCACTATGAATATACAGAACACTAGAAATAATATTATCTTGTTCCAGCCAAGATGCCTACAATTTATCTGTTGTTGTTGTTTTTTACTCTGGTTCCCATTAACTTTGTTTCATCAGTGAATATTCTGTCAATTCTATAAAGGGAATTCATTTTCAATTTTGCAGACATAAAAGCAGGTTGCAGGTTGCCATATATTCTTTCTTTATTTTCCACATATTCTTGTTTAATTTTTCTTCACAAAGCATAGGCATAGGGCAGCCATGAAGATACGCCATAAAAATATGCTAAAGTTTACAGATTGTCTACTTAAAGGGCCTTCAAACTTTGTTTCATTGGCTTTATGAGAAGTCAATCCTCTAATGATGAGGTATTTAGTATTAAAAAAAACAAACATAAGATTACTTTTTCTTATGATAATCTATGTTGTACTGGAGAGCAGTCAAATATTACAGCAAAGCTATTATTGCATTTATCTATCCAATCGACTAAGTTCGAAATGCTCAAATGTAATCAAATTGGAAATGCTTCTAATGTAGAATTGAAATACAGTACATACATACATGGTGTCGACGCTGTAACATTGGATGTTCCTGCTCTGACAACTGATGGGAATTGCAGCCATTTTTACTTTGCTTTTTACATGCTTTTTCTTCTGTTTAGAAATTCACAGTTTATAATGATCCATTTTCTTTATTGATTAGTGGTAATAAAAACTTTTAATCTGATTTTTTTGTAACACTATTTCCTTGGTGTTCTAATCCCCCAACTGCAGACCTTGTTTATCCCCTCACTGGAGCTTCAATACAGCAAAAGTTTTATCAGTTTATAATTGTCACACAGTGAGTGACTCCCAAGAGATACTCCTTCCTATTAAAGAGGTACAAATTGTTAAACCAAAAAAAAAAAAGAAAATAAAAAGAAATTAGATGTTGAAGGGGGGAATGGGGTGAATGCTTGAGCTCAGCTAGCCATAATAATAATGCAGCTCCGTGGGAACTTATGGACACAAACCAATAACGTTTTGGCGGGCTGAGGAGCTGAGGAGAGAGCCCGCGCTCCGGGCTAATTGGAGAATGTGAATTACGACTGCTTAGTGGGGGACGGGAATCTAGTTTTGGGTTCAGCTATGTAGTGCCGATACTTTGTTTCCTGAATAAAATGTTCTTTGAGGAAGAAATCTTTGCCTTGAAGTTCTTTTGATGGGTTTCATCTATCGGAACCGTGACACGTGGATGTATGTTTGTGTGTGTGTGTGTGTGTGTGTGTGTGTGTAGTTAGTCCTCAGCAACTAAAACTGGGACCAGCGACTCCATTGCTAAACATTACTGTTGCTAAGCAGAACACCACATGACTGTAACAGACGTATGACATCACTTCCCGTTCAGTCCCTATCAATAGTCCTTGTCTTACAATTCATTCATTGAATGACCGTTGAAAGTTACAACAGCAGTAAAAAAAAGTGACTTATGTGTAGGAGATGACCAGGCGGAGCTGGAGGGAGGGGTCAAATGCATCATAAGTCCCGAGTCCCTGTGTGCCTGCAAGAGGTCTAAATGCAGCCCACCTTGAATGCCTTTCTTATCTCCCACTTATTTCCCTCGACCGCTAGTTGGTCAGATTCTTGTAGAGAGCTTAAGCTTGCAATAAATCTTTATATTCATTTGAAGTGCCTGAATCTCCTGATTTCCCCAGCGCTTGACATTATGACCAGTTTTCACACTTATGATAGAATAGAATAGAATAGAATAGAATAGAATAGAATAGAATAGAATAGAATAGAATAGAATAGAATAGAATAGAATAGAATAGAATAGAATAGAATAGAATAGAATATATGGAATGGAATGGAATGGAATGGAATGGAATGGAATAGAATAGAATAGAATAGAATAGAATAGAATAGAATAGAATAGAATAGAATAGAATAGAATAGAATAGAATAGAATAGAATAGAATAGAATAGAATAGAATAGAATAGAATATTTATTCTTCAATAAAGTGACTAAACTAGTACACCAGCGAAATGCTATGGATGTAGTATACTTAGATTTCAGTAAGGCATTTGATGAAGTAGACCACAACCTACTCCTTGGTAAGCTGGAAAAACATGGAATAGACAACATCACCACCAGATGGATCTGTAGCTGGCTGGCAAACCATAATCCTCCTCTTCTCCACCACTCCACAAACCCTTTTAGCATTGATGATATTATCTACCTGGGTCATGAAACATCTGCAAGAAAACAGCCAAATTCAGAGAGGACCATGGACCCCACAATCCTCCTCCTCCTCCTCCTCCTCCTCCTCCTCCTCCTCCTCCTCCTCCTCCTCCTCCTCCTCCTCCTCCTCCTCCTCCTCTCCTCCTCCTCTCCACAAACCCTCCTCCCTTCTAGCACTAATGAATGTTGCCTAGTTGGGTCATGAAATGTCTGCAAGAAAACAACCAAGCTCAGAGAGCACCAAGGAGCCAACAGTCATTCCTCCTCCTCCTCCTCCTCCTCTTCCTCCTCTTCCTCCTCCTCCTCCTCCTCCTCTCTTCAAACCCCACTCCCTTTTAGTGCTGATGAGGTTACCTAGCTGGGTCCTGAAATGTCTGCAAGAAAACAACCAAGCTCAGAGAGTACCAAGGGCCCTACAGTTACAAATATTATCTTCTATTGGTTTCACATCTTCCTTAGGAGGAACATTCCTCTCCCCTGGGGAAAAAGGAGAATGAAAGCAATTGCTTTTCCCATCCAATAGGAAGTTGGTTCGTTTGTTTTTAATGTAGGAAAACGTTTGAATATGGTATTATAATATTTTGTGGTGGCCACTGATGCTACTTGTCCAATTGAGAAAGAAAGGCACAGTTACATATTAGTTTCTTTATTTTCGGAAGCAGTTAGTCTCGAAAACTCAAGCAGCCTTGATAACTTTTAATATGTTGGGTTTGTAAATTAGTTTGATACACCTATCGAAATTGGTGCAGTTTTTTTCTAACTGGACAGAGATGACCAGTAGCGTACAACTGCTAATATAGGTCATCCTTGAGTTACGATCAAAAAGGGGGCCAAAACTTTACGTTGCTCAGCGAAATATTTGTTAAGGGACTTTGCCCCCTTTGACGATTTTTCTTGCCACCATTGTTAAGCGATTCATTGCATTTGTTAAGTTCATATCCTGGTTGTTAAGTGAATCTGGATTCCCCCATTGACTTTGCTTGTCAGAAGGTCGCAAAAGGAGGATCACGTGACCACGGAACACCACAACCGTCATAAAGACGAGTCAGTTGCCAAGCGTCTGAATTTTGATCATGTGACCATGGGGATGCTGTGAAAAACGGTCATGAGACACATTTTTTTTCAGTGCCCTTGTAACTTGGCACAGTCACTAAACGGACTGCTGTAATTCGAGGACTACCTGTGACCTCTCTGCATTCTATTCAAAAAGCAACAGATTTTTCAGCTCATAATTTAGCGCCGGGTGTATTATTAGGTACACGAAGCTCTTCTGATTCACAGCCTTCTAATCGGCTATTTAGAGTTTACACCAAGCAGAAAATCAATGTATTCAAAATGTAGTAGCTCTCTTGTTAACTCCAGTCATTTGCTTAAACAGTAATGTTGAGATGATAATTGAAATATGGTCTAAACCATGCATTTTAATTTGCAATAAAAATGCTTGAAATATGAGTAATTTGATTTTTTTTTCTTTCCAAAGGGCATGTTTATTGCAATCCATTCTTTGGGATCTTAATTCCATGGTTGAATGAAATTTTAGAATAATAGACTCTTGTGTCTTCCAGAAGGAATACCAATGTGATGCAGAATGACTTTAATCTCGCCCGCATTTATGTGTGTCTTAGTTAGTTGGCTGCAAGCTGACTTCAGCATGAACTGTTAATATGATAGATAGCTCCCCAAATTTAGACGTAGACAAGGCTCTGCGTGGATGGTCTTGGAACGATGGCCAATCCGACATTAAACCGATGATGGGGGCAACTGCACCGATAGGAAGTGTCCAGAAATACATTGATTGAAACTGAACGAAAGCTTTGATAGGCCTCCGGAGACCTCTTAATGCTGCTTGAATGACAATAATATCTACTGTCCCATAAAACAAAGTAGAAAGTGTCTAGTACACTACAGAGAGTTTTTTGGGGAAAAACTTGATGGGCCTTATCTCGACACCAGATGTGATGGTGTGGTTCTCTACTGAGGTATCTAGCCACCAAGCTATCTCAGTCGTTCTTTGTACTGGTCCACGAACCAGGGGTTGGGGACCCCTGGTGTAGGGTCTCCTGCTCAAGCTGGGGGTTGGATTTGAAGACCTCCAAAGTCCCTTCCAACACTATTATTCTATGTTTTATCTAGTCTGTGCTTTGAGAGTATGATGATGATGATGATGATGATAATGATGATGATGATGACGACGACCAATTCTTTCTACCTAACTAGGACAGTTTTACATTCTTTCTCTTAGTCCTTCTCTTTTTTTTTTTCACTGTGCAAAAATGAAAATGTTTGTCTTTCACCTTACTGGTGTAGATGCTTTAGATCAGGGGTCCCAACCCCCGGTCCATGGACTGACACTGGGCCATGGCATGCCAGAAACTGGGCTGCACAAACAAGCAAAGCCCCATCCATGGGATGCAGGCAACACACAAAACCACGCACCCTCCGGTCTGCAGAAAAATCTCTCTCCACATAAGCAGTCCCTGGTGCCAAAAAGCTTGGGGACCTCTGCTTTAGATGATGGTGGAACCCAATGGTTCACATACGGCATTCTGCACAAAATCAAGAAGGCAAACTTGGAAGAATAATGAATACAATATTGTAGCAGTTCTCACCTTATCTTCACCACCAACCCCCTTTCAATACCTTTTGTGGCCACGGACCATGGCCACAGATCACCAAGACTTAACTCAAGTTTTAAATCATAACATTTCTTCCAGCCTTCGTGAAACCCCTGTGACCACATCACGGGGCCCCGGAGGCCTGCAGACCACAGGTTGAGAACCACTGGAATAATGTTTCCTGCAAAATCGGTGACACCCCGTTCTCATGCTCCAATGGATTTCTGCCAGTGATTTCATGGCTACTAAATATAAGAGGAGACAAGATGGTAGCATATAGAAAGAGTACAGAGAAGAGCAACAAAGATGATTAGGGGACTGGAGGCTAAAACATATAAGGAACAGTTGCTGGAATTGGGTATGTCCAGTTTAATGAAGAGAAGGACGAGGGGGGACATGACAGCAGTGTTCCAGTATCTCAGGGGCTGCCCCAAAGAAGAGGGAGTCAAGCTATTCTCCAAAGCACCTGAAGGCAGGACAAGAAGCAATGGATGGAAACTAATCAAGGAGAGAAGCAACCTAGAACTAAGGAGAAACTTCCTGACAGTTAGAACAATTAACCAGTGGAACAACCTGCCTCCAGAAGTGGTGAATGCTCCAACACTGGAAGTTTTTAAGAAGAGACTGGACAGCCATTTGTCTGAAATGGTATAGGGTCTCCTGCCTGAGCTGGGGGTTGGACTAGATGACCTCCAAGGTCCCTTCCAACTTTATTATTATTATTATTATACCATGACAGGTCAATAAACTAGGTATGGAACAATAGTGTCCCTTTGTCACTTTCTGGGCATTTGCCAAGAAAGGACCAAAACCTTTCCAAAGTAGTGTTCTTCAGCCCCAATGCCACCCAAAAAAGCTTAGAAAGATATTGTGGTTGATGTTACCAAAAGTTGTCAAAAGGTCCAGGAGAACATGGAGACTTTCCACCACCACCCGATTTGTCTTAACGCAACATTCTGGATGAAGCTTTGAATACAAATGGGTTCTGAAAAGCAATTCCGTTCAGATGCATCTGGATCTTTGAGATTACAGCTTTTTCAGTCCTTTGGACTGGAATAATTACGCCTGGCCTAGAATTGCAAATATCTTCTGAGTCAAGGATGGCTGTTTTTTTTTTTTTTCCCAGTAACTGCCTCTGTTGAGCAATTGTTGAGAAGGAAAAACAACATTTCAACACTGGTTCAAAACAGTCACTTATCTCTTTGGAAATATTTTTTGTTTTTGTTTTGCTTTATTTTGTTTATGCGATATCTGTCCTCTTGGAAACAAAACAAAAAAATGGACACGAGGAATACACATGGGGAGCTCATCACATCATAGTTTCAGAACCACAATATTGGGACTGAGCTAGTTGGCTGATAGTGGCACTTCAAAATCACCCAGTAAGATGTAGAGACAACTGGGGGCTTGAACTGGTACCAGTTTTATATTAAAACCATTAAGACATAGCATGATAATTATTTATTAATTTTTCTATTGATCTTTTACAAGCTCTTCCTTCCTTCCTTCCTTCCTTCCTTCCTTCCTTCCTTCCTTCTATTTCTTTCTTTCTTTCTTTCTTTCTTTCTTTCTTTCTTTCTTTCTTTCTTTCTTTCTTTCTTTCTTTCTTTCTTTCTTTCTTTCTTTCTTTCTTTCTTTCTCTTTCTTTCTTTCTTTCTTTCTTTCTCTCTCTCTCTCTCTCTTTCTTTCTTTCTTTCCTTCCCCTTCCTACCTACCTACTTCCTTCCTTCCTTCCTTCCTCCCTTCTCTTTCTTTTCTTCCATTCCCTTCCTTCCTTGCTTGCTTCCTCCCTCCCTCCCTCCCTCTCTCCCTCCCTCCCTTCCTTCTCTTTCTTTCCTTCCATCCTCTTCCTTCCTTCCTTCCTTCCCTCCCTCCCTCCCTCCCTCTCTTCCTTCTTTCCTTCCCCTCGCTCCCTCCCTCCCTCCCTTCCTCCCTCCCTTTCTTTCTTTCCATCCTCTTCCTTCCTTCCTCCCCTCCTCCCCTCCTCCCCTCCTCCCTCCCTTCCTCCTTTCCTTCCCCTCCCTCTCTATCTCCCTCCTCTTTCTTTCTTTCTTTCTTTCTTTCTTTCTTTCTTTCTTTCTTTCTTTCTTTCTTTCTTTCTTTCTTTCTTTCTTTCTTTCTTTCTTTCTTTCCATCCCCTTCCTTCCTTCCTTCTTTCCTTCATTCCTTCCTTCCTCCCTCCCTCCCTCCTTTCCACATTGAACCATGGGCCTGGAAAGGACCTAGCAGGTCTTCTAATCCAATCCCCTGCCCAAGCAAAGAGTCCTTACATAATCCTGGACAAATGGTTGTCCTAGCTTTTCTTGAAAACCTCCAGGGATGGAGCACCCACAACTTCCCAAGGCAGGCCGTTCCACTGGCTGATTGTTCTCTCTGCCAGGAAATCCCTCCTCAAACTATGATTGATAGATAGATAGATAGATAGATAGATAGATAGATAGATAGATAGATAGATAGATAGATAGATAGATAGATAGATAGATAGATAGATAGATAGATAGATAGATAGATAGATAGATAGATAGATAGATAGATAGATAGATAGATAGATAGATAGATAGATAGATAGATAGATAGATAGATAGATAGATAGATAGATAGATAGATAATCTTTATTATCATTTTTTACTGTGGGCACAATGGCACACATTAAAAATTAAATTTAGTTGCTTGCTCTCAAAGTATGCACATACATAACACACATTTAAACATACTATATATAACATATGTATACACCTACACCCTTTCATATAAGTAACATATAAATATTAATCACTGTCCATCTTGAATACATAACGGAAGGAGGAAGCTTTAGAGTTCACAAGGTTGATACTGTATGGAACAAAACTGTGACTGAATCTGGATGTTCTGCTTCAGATACCACAGAGCCCCCTCCTCCCAGAAGGTAACAAGGAACACAGGTCATAGAGAGGGTGTGTTGTGTCGCAGACAATCTTGCGGACCCTGTTCAAGCAACGCTTATATCCCATGTCCTGGATGGAAGGGAGGGAACTGCCGATGATCTTTTCTGCCATCCTCACCACTCTCTGCACTGCCTTCTGTCCGAAGCAGTGATGCTTCCAAACCAGACTGTGATGCTGTATGACAAGATGCTCTTGATCGTCCCTCTGTAGAAAGTGGTCAGGACAGGGGAAGGAAGAAGTGCTTTTCTCATGCAATGCAGAAAATGCTGCTGTGCCCACTTCACCAGTGTCTCGCTGTTCAGCGACCAAGCCAGCCTACTTGTTAACTGCACACCCAGGAATTTGATGCTGGTAACCATCTCCACAGGTGAATCATTAATGCACAGAGGAGTGTGGCTGTGCCTGCCTTTTCTGAAATCGACAATGATCTCTTTGGTTTTTCCGGTATTTAAAACTAGGCTGTTTTCCTTACACCAGTTCACCAACCCCTCAACCTCCTTGCGGTAAGCACCCTCATTGTCATCTTGAATAAGGCCCACTACTGTTGTATCATCCGCAAACTTCACAATCTGGTTGCTGGCAAACCTACCACAACAGTCATGGGTCAACAGGGTTGCATTCTTTAAAAACAGATTCAAACTAGATGTAAACACACACACACACACACACACACACAAATCAGGATGACTCTGGTAGCCTCCTTTCCGACTAGTAAATTTTATTAAAAGACATCAGGAGCTGCAATTCACCCCAACTGCATCTCGCGAAAGCACATCTGTTTTAATAACATTGGTTAATTGGGAAAGCTGCTTTCAGGGAAAGTTGTTTTTTTTTTGTTTTTGTTTTGCTACTCTACACTAACACACAGCCTTGCTCATATAAGGTCTACACCTGTATTCTGAAAGCACAAAACCACCAGTAAATTAAACAGCCGAAGAGCAAAGAAAGCAACTGTCTCCAAACCACATGCATAGCATGGATTTTAAAGCGTTTATTTAAACCAGAAGCAAAGCAAATCTGGTTTGTTACAGGTGCAAAAAAACACGATCTCCTTCACACAAGTCCTATCTTGTTTCACCTTCCATTCTTGCCGGAACTGAATGACAAGTTCCTTCTTTCTCTTTGTTGTTTGTGTTTGTGGGTTTCCTTCTCCGGCTTGCTCCTTAATCCTGAAATACAATTTTTCTCTTTTTGCCGTCAGCAGCCCAGCATCTGTCTACCTCGGTCAAGGGGTGTCAAACTGGATGCATCAGAGCGAAACCGCGCCCACCCTATTGCCGGCAATGGCAAAAAAAAAAAAAAAGTCATGATACGTCGCGACGCATGACGTGACATTGCAAGTTTGACACCGCTGACCTAGATCTTATGACTGGGACCTATGAGGAGAAAGGTGTATATAGTGGAAATAGATGGACAATTTGTTACGATTCCAAGTCAATATTCTTTTATGTCTCCCTGTTGCCTTCCCTGTTTTCCTGCCCCTCTGCCTCCCGCCCCTTTTCCAAAAAAAAAAAAAAAAGATAAATAGTCTTTGAAAGGACAAGCAGTTTTGATTAGCATTTAAAATGTTGTCAATTTTTAATGAAACTGTAACCTCCAACCATCAGCTTCATGCAAAGTGGAGGCGAGGTTGCGGAGTGCATGCTAATGGGCTTGGTATTTTTTTTCCCTCTTCCTGCCCTTCAACGAACTTCCTTGTCATTAATTTGTGATGTCAGTCCACATTAAGAGGCCCCAGAAGCCTAAACTAGGGGGGGGGGAGAGAATCAACACTAACCCATCCACAGCTAGAAAGGAAATGGTTTTTCCGGTGCTTAATTGTAATTTGCTCTGTTTTGAAGGCATAAAGTGTTAGTACTGTTTTATAAGGTCTTGGTAAGACCACATTTGGAATATTGCATCCAGGTTTGGTCATCACAATATAAAAAAAGATGTTGGGACTCTAGAAAGAATGCAGAGAAGTGCAACAAAGATGATTAGGGGACTGGAGGCTAAAAGATATGAAGAACGGTTGCAGGAATTGGGTATGTCTAGTATGACGAAAAGAAGGACCAGGGGGGACAAGATAGCAGTCTTCCAATATCTCAGGGGCTGCCTCAAAGAAGAGGGAGTCAAGCTATTCTCCAAAGCGCCTGAAGGCAGGACAAGAAGCAACGGATGGAAGCTAATCAAGGAGAGAAGCAACCTAGAACTAAGGAGAAATTTCCTGACAGTTAGAACAATTAACCAGAAGTAGTGGGTGCTCCATCACTGGAGGCTTTTAAGAAGAGATTGGACAACCATTTGTCTGAAATGGGAGGGTATTTTGCTTAAGTAGGTGGTTGGACTACTGTAGAAGACCTTCAAGGTCCCTTCCAGCTCTGTTATTCTGGAAGAAGAAGAAGAAGAAGAAGAAGAAGAAGAAGAGAAGAAGAAGAAGAAGAAGAAGAAGAAGAGAGAAGAAGAAGAAGAAGAAGAAGAAGAAGAAAAGAAGAAGAGAAGAAGAAGGAAGAAGAAGAAGAAAGAAGAAGAGAGAAGATGAAGAAGAAGACGAGAAGAAGGAGAAGAAGAAGAGAGAGGAGGAGGAGGAGGAGGAGGAGGAGGAGGAGGAGGAGGAGAGGAGGAGGAAGGAGTAGGAGGAAGGAGGAGGAGAAGAGAAGGAGAAGGAGAAGGAGAAGGAGAAGGAGAAGGAGAAGGAGAAAGAAGGAGAAGGAGAAGAAGAAGGAGAAGAAGAAGGAGAAGGAGAAGAAGAAGGAGGAGGAGGAGGAGGAGGAGGAGGAAGAAAAAGAAAAAGAAAAAGAAGAAAAAGAAAAAGAAGGAGGAGGAGGAGGAGGGGAAAAGAGTTGTATAATATGCAATCAAAGTAACAGTTGAGCCCAGAGGCATTGTTAATCCAAGTATCCTTGATACTGTTGCTGAGAAGGCTTAATTCTTGGCCATCAGACAACAACAACAACAACAACTGTCATTCAGTTCCAGCAAGAAAGGAAGGTGAAAGTATTGTGATTTTTGTGAAGGAGACTGTGTTTGCAAATGAGAATCATTTGTTCCCATAGCAAACCATTTTACTCTTTTTTTCTTTTTCTTTTCTTTTTCTTTTTTTGGTTCTGGAAGCAAAGACTTTAAAATGCATGCTATGAATGCGGTTTGGGGACAGTTGGTTCCTTGCCCTTTGGTTGTTTAATTTATTTGTGGTTTCGTTCTTTCTACATAGAGATGTGGACAGGAGAGAAAACAAAGCTTGCATGGTGGGTCTGGACTTTTTTTTCCACCACAACTTCCGTGCATTCAAATGACCAGGTCAAAGAGGAAGAGATCAGGCATTTAACAGAATAACAGAATAATAGAATCAGAAGGGACCTTGGAGGTCTTCTAGTCTAGAGTTCTCCAACCTTTCCGGGAAAACGGCCCGGAAGGGGAGAGCAGCTTCCAAATTACTATGTGTGCACGCACATGCACGCACGCAAATGGGACCACACCCACTGGTGCAGTACTAGCGGCCACGTCCCGCATGTGGCATGCTCTGGCGCCATGTGCATGCATAACTGGCTGTGCACCCCCTGCGGCGGCTAGCGCACATTTGCACATGTGCAAATGGGGCACATACACACACACCCGCACTAGTGTTCCTGTTTGCACCCACGCGCATGTGCAAACAGGGCTGTAGGCGCTAGTGTGAGTGGGGGCAAACACATGCCCACGTGTGTGCACCCTGGCCAGCCATTTCTGTGGCCCACTGGCCAAGATCCCATGGCTCGGTACCGGGCTGTGGCCCATAGGTTGGGGACCCCTTTTCTAGTCCAACCCGCTGCTCAGGCAGGAGACCCTATACCATTTCAGACAAATGGCTGTCCAGTCTCTTCTTAAAAACCTCCAGTGTTGGAGCATTTACAACTTCTGGTGGCAGGTTGTTCCACTGGTTAATTGTTCTAACTGTCAGGAAATCCCTCCTTGGTTCTAGATTGGATCTCTCAAGGAGATCTAGAGCTGTGTATAAGGACAGCTTTGTGTGTCAACCGGCTCCTGTTTTGTTACCTATGTTGGATCTGATCCAAATACCTTTCCTTGTCAGTTGAATAAAAAATATAGCCATCAGTTCTGAATCTCTAAACTTCCATGTTGAGATGAATACCTTTAAACTGGTCTTCTGTATGCTTTTGACATAAATGTGGCTCACTTCAGACGGAGGATTGAATAAAAAGGAAATTATGTGATAGACTCCAAGGTTCTTTTCAGCCATAGAAAAGCTTGAGAGGAAAAGTCTCTATGATGTCAATATAAATTATATATATATATATATATATATATATATATATATATATATATATATATATATATATATATATATATATATATATATATATTGCTAGTTTTCCATCTTTCTAACCGCTTCTGGGATCCAGACAAAGTACTTTGGGCACTAAGATCCATTTCTTAGGGGCTTCAATCAATCAGAATAGAGCTGGAAGGAAAGATGTGCTGAAAATGTGAATTAAATTAAAATGTGAATTAAACCAGATGTGCTGAGAGGCACATCTGTTTAATTCACATTTGCAGCAAACCCCACTTCCTACTAGCTCTGATGATGTTACCTAGTTGGGTAATGAAGCGTCTGCAAGAAAACCACCAAGCTCAGAGACCACCAAGGACCCCACAATCCTCCTCCTCCTCCTCCTCCTC
>JALGBA010001370.1:0-17605 GCA_023970755.1 Azemiops feae
CCGGGTGGTTGCTCGTGTAATGCAGCATCCTGTCGGTATGGGTCGCTTTCCTGTATACAGTTGTGTGGAGGGTGCCGTTGGCTTGGCGTGTGACTAATACGTCCAGAAAGGCCAAACTACCATTGGCTTCCTCCTCCGCTGTGAATTGTATGTCCGGGAACACCACATTCAATCTTTCCATAAAGGCAGCTTTTTCAGTCCGTTTAACGATAGCGAACATATCGTCCACATATCTGGCCCAAAATTCTGGGTGGTAAACGGCCATTGCCTTAGCCTCCAGGCACTGTAGGACCGCCTCAGCGATAACACCCGAGATGGGAGACCCCATCGGCGTGCCCTTGATTTGTTCATACATCGTGTCCTGGAACGTGAAATGTGTTCTCAGACACAACTGCAGCAGTTTGATGACGTCTTCCATCTTAAGGGAACCATGACTTTGCAATCCCTTTAGCTGTAATAGATCTTTTATAGTTGAAACAGCCAGCTCTTGTGGGATAGATGTGAACAACGACGTCACATCAAATGAAATCATGGTCTCATCATCTTGTATTCTCACTGCTTTGAGTCTCTGTAGGAACTCCTGCGACGATTTTACCGTGGTTGTACCATCCTCTACTAGATGCTGTAGCCGCTGACTTAGCCATCTAGCCAGGCCAAACATTGGTGTACCCCTAAACGCCACAATGGGTCTTAAAGGGATCCCCTCTTTATGTATTTTTGGCAAGCCGTAGAATCTCGCCATTGCCGAGTCCCTAGGCCGTATGGCCCTCAGCTCTTCTTCATTCATTCCCCCCCGTCTTTTAAGCCTATCCATGATTTTATTGAGCTGATTCTTCATGGACGTTGTAGGGTCTATCTTGGTCACTCTATACGCACTGGTGTCGTTTAGTAGGGACTGGGCCTTGCTGTTATATGTGGCCCTGTCCATGACAACCGTGGCCCTGCCCTTATCTGCCGGTAGGATCACAATGGATTTGTCCTCCGTAGCTCCTCTAGGGCCTTCCTCTCCCCTGCTGGTAAGACGTGGTGTTGTTTGTGGTTCATGAGTAGCCCCGTGACCCGCTGCCTTATAGAGTTTTTTTCTGCGTCGTTAGTAACCATGTTTTGTATTGTAGGTTCCACGGCTGCGATGAAATCAATGGGTTGGGCATCCATCAGATTAAGGCCCGTATCCCATTGTAGTAGCCTGGTTTCCTCATCAGTGAGGCCTCTTGATGACACATTATGGACCAGTCCGGAATTGTGGTTGTAATTATGTGCTCTTTTTAGGGTCTCCATCTTTCTCTGGAGCGTTTCAGTCTTTTGCTGGCGTGCCCTCTGTGTGGTTTCATATATGTGCCGGTTGAGGGTCTCATAATGCTGTTGTGCCAGTGTGGATCGGCAGAGCTCCTGGCACCTCCGAATCCTGGGCAACCCAGTATTAATGCGCCTGTGATGGTCATTAATTAAGGCACGTATAGTCCGGCGCTGGAATTGCCGGACTGCCATCTGTGCTTCTATGGAGTTCACCACCGGCCTCCTACGCAAGGATTTGGGTGGCAAGTCATTGCGGATGCAATCATGTAGGAAGGCCAATTTTCGGTAATTAACGGCCTCCCGTTTGGCAAGGTTCTCCCACCTCCTGGCTTGGAGCAATACTGCTCTTCCGTAAATGTCTTTGATAACTGCAAAAATACGAATCCCGGGCATATCTGTTCAATAACACAGTCCTCGATCTCCGGGAGAAATATAAACCAGCTGTTTATTGTTAAAAAGTTTAAAACAATAAAAACAACTATTTACAATATTAAAACAACTTAGCTTTCGCTGGTCCTCTGCCAGCGTCCTCAGAGTAAAGTTTTGGGGTGGAAATTACTTTTATAAACCTTGCTAGCCTAACTGCTTACTCATTGACCGTGTGATAGGGCCATCCGTCCTGGCTGACCGTAATTGCCTTAATTGTCCCGCCTCCTCTTTTTTGCACTCCAGTTCTCCAACCTTCCTCCCTCCCATCCTTGTCAATCCCCTCCTTCCTGGCGTTGCCGCCGTTGGCTTGCTTTCCAGCTGCTCCCCCGTACTCGTTCTGGGCCTTACACCCAGATCCGGTGTCTTAGATGCCTTCCCATTGCCGCTCCCCTCCTTTCCATCCCGTTTGTCTGCCCGTTGTTCCTGTCTTCCACTATCTATCCCTATTAGTGCTATTTCCTCCGATTTCCTTCCGCGCTTGGATGTGCGTGCGCACAGCTGTATCCCGTCCCTCTGCCTCGTCTGCCTACGATCAGCTGGGCTATCTGCCGGCTCACTCCTGAATTCACCTCCTCTCATCCTTGCAGATCCTATCCTTCCTAATGTTGCTGCCGTTGGTGCGTTAGCCAACTGCCTCACCTTCCCCCCCTCCTTCTTATCCCTTTGAACCATCCGCTGTACCTGCCTTCCATTATCTATCCCCCTGGGTCCTATTCCTTCCAATCTTTCTGCATGCCTGGGTGTGCGCATGCACAGCCGCATCCTATCCTTCTGCCTCATCTGCCTAAGCTCAGCTGAGCCACCTGCTGCCTCGCCCTCAGTTCCACCCTCTCCCTTCCTTACCGATCTTATCCTTCCTGGTGTCATCGCTCCTGATGCGCCTTCCACCCCCACCCCCACACGCGTTTTGGGTCACGCGGCTAGGTCTGGCATCCTCACTGCCCCCCCATTGGCCATTCCGGGCCGCACGTCCAGATATGCTTTTAATGTCTGATATGCCGGGGGCAATTCTACGTGTCGATTAATCGAGCCCGCATCTGAGAACCAGGCCTCCTTCAGTAGGCGCCCTCCTTTGGAGGCATCCTGGGCGATGGCTTTTGCCCCCATGAAGTCAAATGAGTGTCCATTATTCACCATATGCGTCCATATTTGGGAATACTGCTCCTGCCTTTTGACGGCCAATTTGTGTTCATGTACCCTGGTTTTTATCCGTTTGGCCGTCTCTCCCGTGTAATTACACTGGCAATCCTTGCAGTGCACCCTATAGACCACCGATGATTTTTCCTCCTCTGGCAGTGGTTCCTTAGGGCGCATCGTTTTCATACGGAGTGTTTGGTTGGGTCGGTGGGCCACCCTGATGTTATGCGGCGCTAATATGCGAGCCGTTGCCTCTGACACCCCCTGGACGTAAGGTATCGTTGTCCAGGATATTGTCTCTAGGTCCTCTGGTGCTCTACGGGGTTCCTGGCGCTTACTATATCTTTGGACAAAACTGGCCGGGTAGCCGTTCCACCTGCATACCTGGTGGAGATGGGCACGTTCCACTTGCTTGGCCTTTTTGGTACTGCAATGCGTATCTATACGTGCAAATAACGTCCGAATGCATGCGATCTTGTGGGCTGCCGGGTGGTTGCTCGTGTAATGCAGCATCCTGTCGGTATGGGTCGCTTTCCTGTATACAGTTGTGTGGAGGGTGCCGTTGGCTTGGCGCATGACTAATACGTCCAGAAAGGCCAAACTACCGTTGGCTTCCTCCTCCGCTGTAAATTGTATGTCCGGGAACACCGCATTCAATCTTTCCATAAAGGCAGCTTTTTCAGTCCGTTTAACGATAGCGAACGTATCGTCCACATATCTGGCCCAAAATTCTGGGTGGTAAACGGCCATTGCCTTAGCCTCCAGGCACTGTAGGACCGCCTCAGCGATAACACCCGAGATGGGAGACCCCATCGGCGTGCCCTTGATTTGTTCATACATCGTGTCCTGGAACGTGAAATGTGTTCTCAGACACAACTGCAGCAGTTTGATGACGTCTTCCATCTTAAGGGAACCATGACTTTGCAATCCCTTTAGCTGTAATAGATCTTTTATAGTTGAAACAGCCAGCTCTTGTGGGATAGATGTGAACAACGACGTCACATCAAATGAAATCATGGTCTCATCATCTTGTATTCTCACTGCTTTGAGTCTCTGTAGGAACTCCTGCGACGATTTTACCGTGGTTGTACCATCCTCTACTAGATGCTGTAGCCGCTGACTTAGCCATCTAGCCAGGCCAAACATTGGTGTACCCCTAAACGCCACAATGGGTCTTAAAGGGATCCCCTCTTTGTGTATTTTTGGCAAGCCGTAGAATCTCGCCATTGCCGAGTCCCTAGGCCGTATGGCCCTCAGCTCTTCTTCATTCATTCCCCCCTGTCTTTTAAGCCTATCCATGATTTTATTGAGCTGATTCTTCATGGACGTTGTAGGGTCTATCTTGGTCACTCTATACGCACTGGTGTCGTTTAGTAGGGACTGGGCCTTGCTGTTATATGTGGCCCTGTCCATGACAACCGTGGCCCTGCCCTTATCTGCCGGTAGGATCACAATGGATTTGTCCTTCCGTAGCTCCTCTAGGGCCTTCCTCTCCCCTGCTGGTAAGACGTGGTGTTGTTTGTGGTTCATGAGTAGCCCCGTGACCCGCTGCCTTATAGAGTTTTTTCTGCGTCGTTAGTAACCATGTTTTGTATTGTAGGTTCCACGGCTGCGATGAAATCAATGGGTTGGGCATCCATCAGATTAAGGCCCGTATCCCATTGTAGTAGCCTGGTTTCCTCATCAGTGAGGCCTCTTGATGACACATTATGGACCAGTCCGGAATTGTGGTTGTAATTATGTGCTCTTTTTAGGGTCTCCATCTTTCTCTGGAGCGTTTCAGTCTTTTGCTGGCGTGCCCTCTGTGTGGTTTCATATATGTGCCGGTTGAGGGTCTCATAATGCTGTTGTGCCAGTGTGGATCGGCAGAGCTCCTGGCACCTCCGAATCCTGGGCAACCCAGTATTAATGCGCCTGTGATGGTCATTAATTAAGGCACGTATAGTCCGGCGCTGGAATTGCCGGACTGCCATCTGTGCTTCTATGGAGTTCACCACCGGCCTCCTACGCAAGGATTTGGGTGGCAAGTCATTGCGGATGCAATCATGTAGGAAGGCCAATTTTCGGTAAGGCCTCCCGTTTGGCAAGGTTCTCCCACCTCCTGGCTTGGAGCAATACTGCTCTTCCGTAAATGTCTTTGATAACTGCAAAAATACGAATCCCGGGCATATCTGTTCAATAACACAGTCCTCGATCTCCGGGAGAAATATAAACCAGCTGTTTATTGTTAAAAAGTTTAAAACAATAAAAACAACTATTTACAATATTAAAACAACTTAGCTTTCGCTGGTCCTCTGCCAGCGTCCTCAGAGTAAAGTTTTGGGGTGGAAATTACTTTTATAAACCTTGCTAGCCTAACTGCTTACTCATTGACCGTGTGATAGGGCCATCCGTCCTGGCTGACCGTAATTGCCTTAATTGTCCCGCCTCCTGTAATTACACGGGAGAGACGGCCAAACGGATAAAAACCAGGGTACATGAACACAAATTGGCCGTCAAAAGGCAGGAGCAGTATTCCCAAATATGGACGCATATGGTGAATAATGGACACTCATTTGACTTCATGGGGGCAAAAGCCATCGCCCAGGATGCCTACTGAAGGAGGCCTGGTTCTCAGATGCGGGCTCGATTAATCGACACGTAGAATTGCCCCCGGCATATCAGACATTAAAAGCATATCTGGATGTGCGGCCCGGAATGGCCAATGGGGGGGCAGTGAGGATGCCAGACCTAGCCGCGCGACCCAAAACGCGTGTGGGGGTGGGGGTGGAAGGCGCATCAGGTGCGATGACACCAGGAAGGATAAGATCGGTAAGGAAGGGAGAGGGTGGAACTGAGGGCGAGGCAGCAGGTGGCTCAGCTGAGCTTAGGCAGATGAGGCAGAAGGATAGGATGCGGCTGTGCATGCGCACACCCAGGCATGCAGAAAGATTGGAAGGAATAGGACCCAGGGGGATAGATAATGGAAGGCAGGTACAGCGGATGGTTCAAAGGGATAAGAAGGAGGGGGGGAAGGTGAGGCAGTTGGCTAACGCACCAACGGCAGCAACATTAGGAAGGATAGGATCTGCAAGGATGAGAGGAGGTGAATTCAGGAGGGAGCCGGCAGATAGCCCAGCTGATCGTAGGCAGACGAGGCAGAGGGACGGGATACAGCTGTGCGCACGCACATCCAAGCGCGGAAGGAAATCGGAGGAAATAGCACTAATAGGGATAGATAGTGGAAGACAGGAACAACGGGCAGACAAACGGGATGGAAAGGAGGGGAGCGGCAATGGGAAGGCATCTAAGACACCGGATCTGGGTGTAAGGCCCAGAACGAGTACGGGGGAGCAGCTGGAAAGCAAGCCAACGGCGGCAACGCCAGGAAGGAGGGGATTGACAAGGATGGGAGGGAGGAAGGTTGGAGAACTGGAGTGCAAAAAAGAGGAGGCGGGACAATTAAGGCAATTACGGTCAGCCAGTACGGATGGCCCTATCACACGGTCAATGAGTAAGCAGTTAGGCTAGCAAGGTTTATAAAAGTAATTTCCACCCCAAAACTTTACTCTGAGGACGCTGGCAGAGGACCAGCGAAAGCTAAGTTGTTTTAATATTGTAAATAGTTGTTTTTATTGTTTTAAACTTTTTAACAATAAACAGCTGGTTTATATTTCTCCCGGAGATCGAGGACTGTGTTATTGAACAGATATGCCCGGGATTCGTATTTTTGCAGTTATCAAAGATATATATATATATATATATATATATATATATATATATATATATATATACATATGTAGGTCTTTGGTAATTCGGGTTTTCTCCTGTGTAAAATTGGAAGTGTCTTGGCAACGTTTCGACGAAGTCCCATTCGTCATCTTCAGGCTGGTGTCTTCGGCTTCGTGCTTCTAGGAGCAATGTGTGATCGCAGCTGTTTCTTCCTTTTAACTGCCAGTGGAGGTATGAACTGATTGGATGGGAGCTTGGCTGTGTTCTGATTGGGTGGAGGTGTGTTTTGATTGGTTAGGGGCTTGGCTGTGCTCTGATTGGATGGGGGGTTGGCTGTGCTCTGATTGGCGGGGTGTGTGCTCTGCTTGGGTGGGGCCCCTGTTGTGCTCAGATTAGTCTGAGTTGCAGGGGGATTTGAGATGGAGAGCTGCATTGCTGTTGTTTGGCTTCGCGTTCGTGGTCGTGCCACATCTTCAAGGTGGGTGTCAGTTTGCTTCACGTATGAAATGGAGGGGTTTAAAATGGCCAATGATGCAGCTGTGGTCTGGTTTCTGGTCCGCGGTCGTGCCTCATCATCGGTGCGGGTTTGAGTCTGCTTTGAGCTAAATTTTTTTGGATTGCTAACAAAGAGTTAAAGGGGGACTGGGATAGTTTTTCGAGCTAATTAGCTCTCATCAGCCAGCCATACCCTTCTGAGATTCAAAAACCTGGGCTGCTTGCACCTAGGCCACAGGCTCTTTCTCACTTTGTCAGCTGTATCAGGGAGGGAAGAGATTTCTTCCTCCCATATTTGGGCCGACAGGATGCATAAAAAAAACACTCAAGACATATATAGGACAGGCCACTCTGATGTTGTTTCTGGGATCTGTCAGAGCCACTCTCCCAGTTTACTTGTCACAGCCCCAAATGCTTCTACTACCATTGCTACCACTTTGGCCTTTACTTTCCACATCATCTTCAGTTCCTCCTTCATGTCCTGGTACTTCTCTGGCTTCCCTTACTCATTCTTCCTGATGTTGCTGTCTCTTGGCACCACTACATCTATAACTCCCCTCCCTCGTCTTTTGGTTCTTGTCTGCTATCGCAATATCTGGCTGATTGACTAGTCCCTGCCTGTCTATCTGGATCTGGAAATCCCACAGGATCTTAGCTTTCTTATTCTCCAAAACCTTGTGCGACTTCCAAAATTATTGGGGGGAAAAGAAGTGATGCAATGGATTATTGTAGTTGCATATGTAGGCAATGAGCTTTGGCCAAAGGTTGATCTGAAAATGGCAAGCTTACCCAAACTTCCAACTGTTTTTCAGGTCCACATGTTTGTAATACACACTCAAGGTTTTGTATAAACAAGACTGTATCTCTCTCACTGTCATCAAGGTCAAGACTTTTAAGTTTTCTCCACGCTTCACCTGATTCTTAGATTTCCACACATACATCCTAGAATAACTGGACTACAGTACAGCATAAAGGAAGACGAAATCACATATTGGTCATTTGGATATTTTATGTTATTCATTTATTATTTTAGTTTTGAGGCTGCCTGACTCCACAGCGATTCTTGGTAGCTCACAAATAAAAACTTGAAAAGAAAAGAACATATATCAAAGAAAAGAATACAGTTGATGGGGAGACTGAACCAAAACACTGAGAGGAACCATCTCCATCCTAACCCTCTGGAAGAATGGAAGATCAAAAAGGTGAGAGCAGTATGGATCTCTCCCTCTGGGGAGATACTATGTCTTTGAGTGCCTGCTTCACAACACCAAGAAAGTGTGATGTAGCCCCCGCCATTTGTCACCTCACCTGATACCTTATGTCAACACCTTTTACTTTTAGCTAAGGTGCAAAAATGGCAGAATTAGAGCAAAGAATTAACATTAAATCCTAAACACACTTGACTGGGAGGGAACCTCATTGACCTCAGTTGGGTCTTATTTCCAAATAAATGGACTTACAATATATCTGCAAATGTTCATAATGGTAGATCATGCACAAACCCAAAGGTTGCTCCCACACTGAACACTCCCTCCTCTTGCAGAATTCACTCTCACAGTTGTTGAATTATTGGATTTGCTTGACCCACTTGACGTAGTCCATAAGCACTGGGAAGAAAAGCTGAACATTTGTCTGTCTGTTGTTACACACTAACATGATTGCTTTAGAACTTGCCTCTAAATATATATGTGTGTGTGTGTGTGTGCGTGCGCGCGTATATGTATATAAGTATATGTATATGTATATATGCACATATATATGTATATATATGTTAATTTGATGTCTGAAATGTGTCTTGTACTTTCCTATTTAATAAGGTATTAAAACCCTTGAGATTTCTGTGCCAGACAAATTTGTCGGCTCTTAAACTGCATTAACTTTCAACTCTAGCATGCCCTACAAAATCCCTTAAGCAACAATTAGTGATATCAATATTTGATATGCAGCTTATAATTCCCATGCATGATGTGTGTGTGTGTGTGTGTTTGAAACTGAATCCATCAAATAATGATATAGATAAAACTACTGCAAAAATAACCCACTAAATTGGTATGTCAGTATATTACTTGGGCTTCAGAAAGTGCTTGTTACACAAGTTTCATAACCCTTCATTTGCAAATAGTACATTCAGAATATTAACATTTGAAAAAGTTGCCACAGGGAAAACCATGTTAGCTCTTGAATCAAAAAGATCAAAAAGTCTTGAAGGTGCCATAAAAGTTGAGGTCTACATTAGGTATTTAACTCTTCAAATGTGTGAAACGTAAGGACTGTGCTTTGAACTGTAGTGGTGGTGGTGCCACATTTAAAACTGAATTTGATTTAAGCTTAATTAAATTGAGCATGTTTACTTTCTAATCATGCTTTAACATTTGGTTTTATTCAAACAATAAAATTTGGTGACAATTTTTATTGTCTTTATAGCTTGCATCTAAGCTTTCAGGGAGGCACACACATGTTAGCCTGAGGTCTAAGATTAGATTTGCCTTTAGGCTACAAGTCATCATTGACCCGGACCATAGATAATTTAGAACTACCTCACTGCAATTCATGGATTCTGATGTACATGATAATAACCCTCCCTGGAGCTGTCATGTCTTGGCTGGAATAATCTGCATGACCACTAGGTGTCAGCAATGACATAGAGAAAACTTGCTTTTGCTGGCATCCAGTGGCACTTCAGATTTTTGCAGTCCAGATGTGGTAGCCCTATTCTCTCTCTCTCTCTCTCTCTCTCTCTCTCCGTCTCTCTCTCTCTCTCTCTCTTCCTTTTCCCCCCCTCACACACACACACACACACACACACACACACACACACACACACACACACACACACACACACACACACACACACACAGTTGTCCCCAAAGATATTCTAGAGGCTTTTAAAAATTGTGGTTTGATATTGAGAGCAATTTTACAAAAGGGGCATAGCAGTGCAGGAGAAGATGGCGTTTTCCTTTCTCTTTTGTGGCTAGCCACCTATACAATATTATATATATATTTTTTAAGCCCATGTTCATCATTTTGAACACTTTGGAAGATATGGGGGGGGGGGAAACCCTCCAATTAGCTTTATTATTATTTTTATTCTTGGGCACAGAAAGACTGATTGACAAAAGCCTTGATAGCCAGGAGGGAGTTCCCTAAGGTCCATATTTGGCTCATAGGCTGAAATTTCTCCATATGTACCTTAAGTAATCATTGATTGCTTGTGATCATGAAATAGTCACCCTTTGACTTTCAGAGTGCAATGTTATTTCTGGAACATTTGTCTAATTCTTATTAGACAAATAAGAATGTCCCGTTGTTCTTTATCATTGCATCTTTGCCAACATCTTTGTAGAAAAATGTTCTTTAGATGGAGATCATTCATAGATTAAAAAGCAGTGGTGGCTTGACTGTGGGCAATCTTTCCTGATGTGACACTTCACCTTTAAGAACCCTGCCCTGTGGCTCTCCATAGAAATCAGCCACTCCAGGTTGGGAAAGAATTGAGGTGGAACTGATCTGCCTTGACTGGCAGATCAACACATCTACAGGGCTTATCATGCCCATTAAAAGAAGCCAATACTGCCAAGCAGACTGATGAGAAGTGGGTGCTATCTGCCTTTTAGAGGTGTTTCAAGATTTCCCAAAGGTGCTTTTCCAAAAGGCAACTGGACTTTGGGGGTTTTTTTTCCCCTTGAAAATGTTTTGCTTCTCATTCAAGAAGCTTCTTCCGTTCTGACTGAATGGTGGGGAGTGGAAGGAGTTATATTCTTTGCAGTCATCTGCTTTATAGAATATAAGAAGAATATAAATTCTTCCATTCCCAACCATTCAGTTAGAAATGAAGACGCTTCTTGGATTAGAAGCAAAATGTTTTCAAGGAAGGAAAATCAAGAAAGGCCAGTTGTATTTTGAAAAAAAAAAAAAAGCACCTTTGGGACATCCATGACCCGGATGATTAAGAATCTTCATAGACATTTGTTTCAAGATCTGCCCCATTCAAATAAACTGTCATTACAAAAGAGTTAATGGAGTGAAATATTGTTCTATGTAGCAGCTCCAGACTCCATTCTAATTATAGGACCACAACTTAGTCCTGGCTACTTTTGCTGAAAAATCCTTCTATGCAACATTCCAAATTTGTTGATGTTATTAAATCAGTGCTTGAGGACTCAAGAGAAAAAAAAAGCTGTTTCAGCACATCCTAATTTGATATATAGTTTACTCATGATTGGATTGATTATTTTAATACTTTGTATTTTTTAAACATGAAAAGTATATTAGGCTCTGTAAATTAATAAATCTCACATCCTATAGATTTGCTAGGATCCAGATCTTTAGCCTGGCATTTATTTAATGAAGTGGACTGTAGTTATGAAAGTTTATGTCACATTGGCTTTAGATGGCATGATAATCTTTGATCTTCTTTATTACAACAAGCTATGGCAATCCTCCAGAGATTTGTAGCGTTATCCTGAATGTGTAGGATTTAGCTACTGTTGACTTGCCTAATCAATATAGCTTAATTTCTTATGTATATTGAAGGAGATGGACAAATTCAAGATGTTTGTTCAATCCCATCTAATGTATTTTTTTTAAAAAAAAGCTTCTGTTGTTTTTTAGTTATTTTCCTTTAGGAAACTTGAAGGTAGCTACCCAGTGAAATTTTGGATGAAATAATAATCAAAGGCTTGCTTTAAAAAAAATCAATAGAATTGTAATGTAACATTTCTCACTTTTAATCATTAAAAGAAGCTCAATGTGGGGTTATATTATGCAATTAAAAGAATCACACAAAATTCCATTATTTCTAGTCTACATAGACTTTACAACCTGCCTTACTCCAGAGGCTCTAGGCAGTGTACAAATCAGATCAGAATACAACACACACACAAGAATACAATAACAAACAAAATGAACCAAAAAATAACAGTCATGATGTCACCAGGGTACAGATCTTACTTTGGTTGTTGGTCTCCAAAGGCCTTCAGGAATAATTAAGTTTTAACTATTCTCTGGAAGGATGTAAGAGTGAGGGCCGTTCCAGAGGAAGGGAGCTGTCACTGAGAATGCTTCCTTTTCTGATTCCTCTTCCTATTATACCAATTAAGAAGGGACATTGAGGAGATGATATCTGTTCTCCTGTGTCGGCTAACCAAAATAGGGGGTTTCCAAACAGGGCCCAGGTTACATTAATCAGTACAACAAGCTGGCATTATGGGATGCAATACGGGTGGATAACTAGTTCTATTTTGCCACTCTTATTGCATAAAACTGGCTGAAATCTAAGCCAAGTCCAGTTATATTTATTTCTCATTTTCCACTAGCAGTGCTTCCATTTCCTGCAACAACTTGGAAATCAAGCGAAGACCATTCAGGAGCAATCCTTCAAGTGCCTGGCGGCTCTTGTTAGTTACAACATAGCTATAATGGTATGTAGGAATGACCCTGAAGGAAAGGGGAAAAGATGCTGCCTAGGGAATGATTGGATAAAAGGAGTAGTAGTAGAGGTTTTAGAGTAGAGTAACAGAATTGGAAGGGACTTTGTAGGTCATCTAGTCCAACCCCCCCCCACTCAAGCAGGAAACCCTACATCATTTCTGACAGATGGTTGTCCAATCTCTTCTTAAAAACTTCCAGTGTTGGAGCATTCACAACTTCTGGAGGCAATGCTTAATGCACAAAGAAAGAAACTTAAGAAGGATCCACTGAAATGTATCATATTGTTAAAACTTTTTTTTTTTAATTTTCAGACTTGCAAGATTCTTTTAATATGGCCTGAAAATAAATAGAATTAGCTCATCTGATTGTGTTTCCTGTCTGGAAGGCTGACAGTAGCCTAATTTCCCTGAGAAATTCCTTAAGCACTAAGTGGATGCTTTTTAGATCCTTAATCTGAACGGTTTCCTTAATTAGCTCAATTTTGCAGAGGAGGTTATGGCTTTGATTAGCCTCATGTTCATTTGGAAATCATCTGTCTTTAATGAGAGATTCCTGGATATGTCCACCTGAACCAGATTATATCTCATCAGCTTGAAGCTAAAGGCCAGATCCAGTGCGTGACCAGCAAAGTGGGCTGAGCAAATGATGATATTGTTGTGGTCATGAATTCCTGACCTACTTATGCCACAGAGACGGGGAGATTAAAATGCCTTGGGTGAATACCCAATGAGATCCAGGTGCTCAGGAGGGAGGGCTGCTATGTAGCTAGGAGTGTCAAAGCCCATGAGCTAAGTGAGATCAAGGAAACAAAAAACTAGACACACTTCAACAAGGTATCTTTAAAGTTAGGCTGGAGTAATGTATAGAATATTGGAAACTGCAAGGGGAATTTCCCGCCTCATTTATAATGAGTTAATTAAGGCAAAAATCTCTTTGATCTGAAATGCTTTTCCCCACATTTATTACTACCTGGGCTATGTTGCTATTTATAAGATCAACTCCCAATTGACTAATCTGTCATGCTGATTGTATATCTACTTTCCATTTTTTTTCCTCAGCATTCCCAGTTTGTCCCTCTGACTAAGCATTCCAAACACAGCTACCTATCTAACTACCTGTCAAACAGGGTTCCTGTGTCTGCCACAGCTTCTGTTCCATAGGTGCCCCTCTGCTTCCTCTGCTCCAGGGTTGAGATTGTGGTAATATCCTCCAAAACAGCTGGTCAGATTTCACTGAGGGAAATTCTCCTTTCTTGGTCCAGCCAGATCATGTCCTCCCAGTTCTGCCATGTTACATTCAAATATATCATAGATGAAAATACCTTATTTGCAGATGGACCTGGTCTTAAAAAACACCAGTCTGATCCTGAGGCTTCTGACAATCCAGTTGCCTGGCTCTTGAAGTGAGATTGGGAAGTAGGAAATGGAAATAAGTTTCCCGTCTCTCTCCTCTTGGAATGGCCTGGTCCCATTTCTCACCATCCTTCTCCTTTCCACTGCTACTCTGTATTTTCTTTTTGTTTATCCCCATCTTGGTTATGCAAACCCCCATCCTGCATGCTTCTTCCATCTGCAATGTTACTAACATGACCCACTACATCTACCCTTCCGCCTAGAGGCTAGCTACAGTTGGAAACATTCTTTTTATTTACTGCATGTGTATTTTGATTTTGGAACTAGGAAAAATAGATTAGCTTTTTAAAAAATAAATAAAAAATGACAAAATTTACAGTATTTTAAATAGTAGTTTATTGATTCTGATCTGGAAGGTTGCTGTCTTACATAATAAGTCAGCCAATTATGCCTTCACAACTTAACTTCTTTGGCACTGAGATGAACCTGCATAATATGCTTGCCCCTGGACTTGCATTCATGTAGGATTCATGGACTCCCTCTGATACACACAATAATGCTTTTTTTTTTTTAAAGGCTAAGCATATCTTTATGATCCTTGTACCCTTTTTGATGGAGATTCACTTTGACTAAATACAATGAAACAGATCATATCAGGCCATTCTTATGCTGCAAAAATGCAACTCTGCAGAAGTATGATTTGGACCTGACATTACTACAGGGAGCCCATCCATACAAACAGGGAATTGCATAGGAAAAGGTCATGCCCGATTGGAATAACCCAAACAGAAAGCAGTCCCTTTGCCACTGTGGATTTTTCAAAATCCTTATATCTATAGTATATGTGCACTATAGTAGAGAGAGATTACAGTATGTATACAATATATACTATAGTACTATAGCATACATACTATACTTTAGTATACATACTATACATACTGAAATCTCACACTTTTTCACAGATTTCTATTAATTTTGCCTCTGTCAGGCCCCAATCACTGTGGTGATTCTTACAAGCTAAGTTCTTTATTGTTTCCACACCTATAGACAGAATCGTGCCAAGCTGAAGCATCCTACTGTCTGTATCTATTATATACACTGAGAATTATTAGGGAGAGTCTGTCCTCACCTTCTTTCTCTCACACAAAATATCTAGATTGAGCTATCAGTTATTTCTCTGGAATGCACCCCCTCCATTCTGGGAATCTAGCTTACTACATTGCATCATATCCTTCAAGAGAACACTTTACTTTATCAACGTTTGAGTGAAGGGCTCCTTGGATGCCAGAGCACAAAGTGATTGAGAGCATCCACATTGCTCCATTTCCTTGGCTAACAATTAAGCAAAGTGCCTTGTCAGACTAGAGCTGGATCAACCCTGTTTTGACCTGCATCTCTGAGAGATGATGTGCACCAGACAATTCCTGTCTCATCCTCACAAGGATGTGTATCTCTGTCTATGTGGCTGTGAATGAGGTATTAATAAAGATTTGTGCATGTGTTAAACATGATTTAGAAGAGGTGCTTTAGAACATGGGAAAGTACGATACAGTCTTGTCTTTTTTCAAGCTCTTAAGAGGATTAGGTGTTGCTGTGCTCTTTCTTTTTTGTGAAGAAAAGTTTATTTTGTCTGTGTTTTCAGTTGCTTAAAGTACATTATTAACTTGTTCATGTAATAGGAGATAGCCATTCTATGTAAGGTCTTTTTTTGGGAGAAGGAAGATAACATCCGGGTGGGAGAGTTTACTTTGTAATTCTGAATTTCTAGAATATAGAAATTATTCCACATGGAATATTTTATTCTTCCAATTGGCTTATGATCAAATACTTTTAAATAAGTGCTCTAGATTTAACATTATTATCCAAATTAATTCCTGCAGGTGGTGTTTCCTCTGTCATGCATTAACATATGGAAAAGTGTAAACACTGACATTGCCATTTCAAAGCACACAAAACAGAATCAACCAGACTGCTCATATTTCACAACCAGCAGTCTTAGGAACCTGGCTTGGCTTTCTATACCGACCCACACCCCTTAGTAGCAGACAAACAACAAACACTATCCCCCGCCCCTTCCCTGCTTCTCTTCCCAAACAGCTAAAGGTTTGTTTTTAAAGACCTTCTTACAGATCAGCTCTAGGTGCTACTACTACAACTATGGGGCTCCATTTACGGCTATCACCCACAACACAATGGGACCTATGTCAAACACCAAAATGAATCGGATACACTTCTGGTGATGGTCCAAATGGAATGACCAAGCTGCCTCGGCCATCTCCCCTCCCCGAGTCCACTTCTCCAAGTCCATCAGAAGCCAACGGTGCTTTTAGCCTGTGGTGCTGGGACAGCATGGCACCTTGGTCTTCTTCAAGCAGTCGAGCAGCCGTTTCCTAAAGAATCTGTCGCTGTATCTGAGTCCGGTCAGGTGTCTCAAAGTGGGGGGCACTTGTTCCTGGGTGATATCCACATAAACCGGGATGACCTTCGCCCCCTTGTGGTGTACGGTATGGACCAGGTTCCACTCCAAAATGCGCTGGCACCAAAGGTCAGTCATTGAATGGGAGGTCAAGAGGACGATGGCAAGTCGGCTGCTTTGGATGATCTCGTTCACGGAGGCCAACACCGGCGTCCCGGCCACATGGTCCTGATGTTCAACGTAGCCATGGAAACCATAGTCAGCCAGCATCTCACGGATGGCAGTGGCAATGGCATCGTCCTCCAGGCAGTACCAGAGGGAGAAATCGTATCGGAACGAAGGAGATGTCATGGCATAAAGTTATGGAGGAACTGCTGCTGGGGCAACTGGTGGTTTTTTTCACCCCCCACCCCCACCCCTCCTGCGAAGCCCACTTGTCCCAGCCTATCTCTGTGTGTGAATTCTGTAGAAACTTCCTGTTGGCTTTCTCCAAAGTGAGGTGTCTTGTTCTGAATGTCTGTATGAAGAAAATAAAACAAGGGCCAATGGCCAATATTTATTGATTTAGAAAATTTATATGGCTGCCCATTTTAAAAATTCTGGATAGTGACAATCAAATTACAAATAAAGTAGTATAAAAAGAACCCCCATAACCAAAGACAGTTAAAAATAATTCAATATAAAAGAAAACCAAGGCGCAAACACGTAACAAATTCACAAAACAGACACACAAATATTGGGCTCCGCTAACATCCTGCCCCAAAACCTAGGGAAAAACCAAGTCTCAGAGTCTTTTGGAAGGCAGAGCCCTCTGGATATCAGGAAATGTCTGTTCCACAGAATTAGCACCATGAAAAAGAAGTCATGTCTCCTCAGTCCCCCAAGACGACACTATTTGATTGATGGGACCTGGAACGGGCCTATCCTGTCAGATCTGATGGGACAGGCAAAAACCTTCAGAGATCCCACTGGTATTCTTAGATCCCATCAAATAGACGTAGGCCCCATTGATATTCAGTATTGGTGGGGCTGCCCCACAATGCTTTACTTGTCTTCTGATTGATGGATGTTTTCTGATTGGCCAGCCCTGAGGCCATCATTTGGCTCATCTAAAGCAGTGGGGAAGAAAACCCTCAAAGACCTTTGTTGTTGACCAGAGATTTTGTGATGTATTTGGGAAATGTACATGTAGGGGCTGAGAATGTGCAGTGCACGTGGAAGAGGTGTGATTCCAAAATTGTAAATGTAAACTCGTGGAGTTTAATTTGTTCTTTTTATCTTTATCACATATTCAGATTTTGGGCACCTTCACTGAAATAGGCTTCTTTGGGAGCCG
>JALGBA010001371.1:0-54888 GCA_023970755.1 Azemiops feae
CGGGCCACCCAACCAAGCACAAGAAATTGATCAACTTTTTGCCATTAACTAACGTGTGCAGAAACACACCAAAGTAGTAATGGGGACTTAACTACTCTGACATCAATTGGGAGACAAACTCTGCATCAAGTGGGAGACCAAACAGATTCCTGACAAGCCTAGTTGACAATTTTGTCATCCAAAAGGTAGAGGAGAGAACTAGAGGGTCAATTATATTGGGATTAATTCTTACTAACAGAGAAGATATGACAGAGAGGGTTGAAATTGCAGGAACTTTGGAGGAGAGTGATCATGTCATATTGGAATTCAATACAATGTAGATACAAGCATAGAACAAAATTAAAAGTGTCTTAATTTTAAAAGAACTGATTTCAACAAAATTAGAGAGAGCTTGGGAAGGAAGGAAGGAAGGAAGGAAGGAAGGAAGGAAGGAAGGAAGGAAGGAAGGGAAGGAAGGAAGGAAGGAAGGAAAATCTTAAAGGGGAAAACAACTCAAGAAGCTTGGGAAACTCTGAAAAATATTATTATAAAAGCCCAGTCCAGCACAGTACCATTGAAAAAGAAAAATAAGAAATCCAAGAAGAAACCAGCATGGTTGCATAAAGAACTCTCTGAAAGACTTCCGGTTCCTGTCGCAGCGCCAGTGGTCGCGCAAAGAGTATGTTCTCTTTGCCAGCCGGTAGACCCTGGACAGGGTCGAAAGTCGCCCCGGAGAGGCGACCACCGTGGAGGAGGACACTCGTTGATCGCGGAGGGAGCAGCAGCTCCCTCTGCGATCCGAGAAATCACCTTTGGGCCAACGGGGAAAAGATCGGCCAGTAACATGGCGGATTACTTAGCTGCTCCAGCCGAAAGTCACAGCAACATCTAAGCAAAAAGAACCACCGTGGAAGATCCGGGTGAGACCTTTCCTTCCCTCTTGATAACCTATCTACCTCCCTGTGAAAAGCCTTTAGAAACTATTTCCCTACCTTGAGAAAACAGCGTTCGGATACTCGGGAAAACGGGCTTTGAAAAAATAATTAATTTTTATTGTCTATTTGAGCTGTTGGAATTTGGGGATCCTGAAAAAAAAATCCTTACTGTGACTCTCTCTCTCTGCTTGCTTGTTTTTAGTTTATGTGGAAACCCTTAGGGAGGGGGGTGGAGTGTTTTTCTTCCTCCCCCCCCCCTTCTGAACATTATTGTCTACTTTAAAAAAAATCCTTCAGTTCTCTGGGCGGATTCATGTGGATTTTATGGTTACAATGTATCTTTGAACTTGGCATGAAGCCCAGACATTCCTATTGTAACAAAGTAACTATTTTCAAAGTAACTTCCTTTTACACCCTGCACTTGGCGTGATGCCCAGACATTTGTATTTCTTTTGGAACTTGCTCAATTTTCTACTTGTAGTTCGTTTGACTTTATAATACAAAATATACTTCCCAGAAAAATGGATTTTCTCTCGCTTTAGGATTACAATATAATAATTGACTTCTAAGGCATCATCTTTTATTATTACTTTGGATTATAAATTAGATATTCACAATACTGACTGGGACTTTTGCTGTTTTTATCTTGTTATCTTTGTGCTGGGCTTGATTACTTGTTTTTTCCTATTTCTGTATGGATCTTATATTTTATAATATTGCAATCTATCTTCTAAGCTGAAATTTCACTAAAAAAACGAAGAATGGAATCCCACTCACAGCTTAACTATGGACTTATACTAGAAAAACTTTTGGAAATGAAAGAGGAACTAAAAGAACATTTTAGAATGCTCAGGAAAAAGGATGTTCCAGAGTTAAAAACTGAATCTCAAATTTTGACTGATCATGACACACAGCCAGATTTACAACTTAACGAGATGGAGGAAATATATTTACAATCTATTGAAGAGGAAGATGCTACACCTTATATGCAAATGATGGAGATTTCTTTCTTTTTTTTTTAATAACAAGTTTTATTAATTTTTTTGTTTGTTTTACAGCCAAGTGCTTATAACGCATCGTGGAGATAGGGCACTCCATAGAACAAAGCAGAAGATACAGTCATACATATACAATTTAAACTACTTCTTTAAAGGTTCCCTTTCTATTTTATCAATAAAAAAAGAAAAAAGAGAAAAGAAAAAACAAAACACACAAAAACAAAAAAACAAAAGCTATCAATCATATTTTCACCCGTTTTCAGGCTTAACCTACTTTCAATTAACCTATTTCAATTTGGTCTTACATAAACATATAGTATACAATTCAAGCATTCCTAAAATATAAATTGTTTCTCATATATACCTATTATTCCAATTTCAATTTATACTTCTCAATCAGATTATATCTCTTATTCTATTCTATTTCACATACATATTTTGTAAGTAAACATAAGTTTATATATTTTAAAACCATTACATTTTAGCCTAAAATAATAAAACAATAATTATTTCTATAACTATTATATTTTAATCTTTCTCAACTATATTCTATTTCATATACTCTATCCAATATTTTTATAGATCAATCCAAATCCCTAAAAATTCCTCAATTGTTTCAATTTAGTCCACTTAATACATTGCTAATTACCATTCAATTCTTGTAAGAATATCAGTAATATTTCACCAATCTCAATCTAACTCCTTTAGTTTTAGATTTTCCAATTTTCCCTATTGCCATTCCAAACCATAATCAAATCCATAATTTAGATCTAATGTTGACTCAGACCAGAATAACCTTAAAAATCTCAAAAGTATTAGCTCGATCAAAGTCCAAAAGCCCTTTTTACCCATCAAATGAAGTTTTAGCTCTCGTTTTTAAATCTAATTCTAGCTTTCTTTTTGTGCCAGGTAGGTTTCCACAGCAGGGCCTCTAATTCCTCCCATCTTAGTGATTGGCTATAAGCCTTTTCCCACCATTGAGTCCAATCATAGTCTTCTTCTCTTTTATCCAGTGTTGTCTGCACTATCATATTGTCAGCGTTTTTTGTGCCTCGTGTTTGGAAGTCCA
This sequence comes from Azemiops feae, assembly GCA_023970755.1. Classification (NCBI taxonomy): domain Eukaryota; kingdom Metazoa; phylum Chordata; class Lepidosauria; order Squamata; family Viperidae; genus Azemiops; species Azemiops feae. The sequence continues at coordinate 2,982 of JALGBA010001371.1, forward strand.
TTCCTGTTGCTTTTAAAATTGTAAATGTTTTAGTTGAATTCTGCTTTTGGTCATCAGAAATCTCCATCATTTGCATGTGGGATGTATCCTCTTCCTCATCAATAGATTGTGAATATATTTCATCCATCTCGTTAAGTTGTAGATCTGATTGTGTGTCATAGTCAGTCAAAGTTTGAGCTTCAGTTTTTAATTCTGATACCTCCTTTTCCCTAAGTGTTCTAATATGTTCTTTAAGTTCCACTCTCATTTCCAAAAAAATTTCTAATATAAGTCCATAATTAATCTGTGAGTAGGATTCCATCCTCTCTCTTTTTTTTTTTTTAGTGGAAGTTCAGCTTAAAAAATAGATTGCAGCGTTATAAAATATAGAATCCAAACCAAAATATATTTCCAAACAGAAATAAAAAAAAGCAAATAGTCAAGTCCAGCACAGAAATAAAAAAAGCAGCAAGAGTCCCAATCAGTAGCAGTCAGTTATTATATTATAGTCCAGTCTGGGCATCACGCCAAAATCAGGAAGTGGGAGTTCAGCTGAATAGTTACATTGTATCAGCATTGTAACCAAAACAATCCACATGAGTCCGCCCAGAAAACGGAAGTTTTTTTTTTTTTAAAGTAGGCAATACTGTTCAGGAGGGGGGGAGAAAAAAGCATTCCACCCCCCTCCCTAAAGGTTTCCACCTAAACTGAAGATAAACAAGCCAAGCGAGAGAGTCACAGTAAGGTTTTTTTTCAGGATACCCGAATTCCAACAGCTTATATAAACAAAACAAAACAAAACAAAATAATTATTTTTCCAAAGCCCGTTTTCCCCAGTGTCCAAACGCTGCTTTCTCAAAATAGGGAAATAGTCCTTAAAGCTGTTAACAGGGAAGTAGATAGATTAACAAGAGGGAAGGAAAGGTCTCACCCGGATCTTCCACGGTGGTTCTTTTTGCTTAGATGTTGCTGTGATTTTCGGCTGGAGCAGCTAAGTGATCGGCCATGTTACTGGCCGATCTTTTCCCCGTCGGCCCAAAGGTGATTGCTCGGATCGCAGAGGGAGCTGCCGCTCCCTCCGCGATCGACGAGTGCCCTCCTCTACGGTGGTCGCCCCTCCAGGGTGACTTTCGACCCTGTCCAGGGTCTACCGGTGGGGGGAAACCAGACGGCAAAGAGAGCAAGTTCTTTGCACGTCCGCTGGCGCTGCAACCGGATCCGGATGGAGATTTCTGATGACCAAAGGCAGAATTCAACTAAAACATCCATAATCTTAAAAGCAACAGGAATGGACTTTCAAATACGAGACATTAAAAATGTTGACAATATGAACAAACAACGGATAATCACCATACTGATTAAGACTGATTATATAGTGCAGACAACAGTGGAAAAAAGAGAAGAAGACTACGATCGGACTCAATTGTGGAAAAATGTGTATAGCCAAACACTAAGATGGGAGGAGCTAGAGGCCCTATTGTGGAAAGAAAGCTAGAATTAGGTTTAAAAATGAGAGTTAAAACTTTATCTGACGGGTAAAAATGGCTTTTAGAGACTTTGATTGAGCTAATATTTTTGAGATTTCTAAGGTGTAAGATTTTGGTCTGAGTCAATATTGATGTAAATTATTGATTTGATTATGGTCTGGAATGGCAATATGGAAAATTGGAAAATTTAAAATTAAAGGAGTTGGATTGAGATTGGTGAAATATTACTGATATTTTTACTTACAATGATTGAATGTTAACTAGAAATGCATTAAGTGGACTAAATTAAAACAATTGAGGAACTTTTAGAGATTTGGATTGATTTATAAAAATATTTGATAGAGTACAGGAAATAGAATATAGTTGAGAAATATTAATATAATATATATAATATATATAATAGTTATACTATATGTTTATTTTAGAAATAATTATTGTTTCATTATTTTAGGCTAAAATGTAAAATGGTTTTAAAATACTTAAAAGTCATGTTCATTTATAAAATATGTATGTGAAATAGAATAGAATAAGAGATAGAATTTAATTGAGAAGTATAAATTGAGTAATTGGAATAATATGTATATGTTAGAAACAATTTATATTATATGGATACCCGAATTGTATACTATATGTTTATGTAAGGCCAAATTGGAATATGTTAATTGTAAGTTAGTTAAGTCTGAAAACGGGTGGAAATATTATTGATAGTTTTTGCTTTTTTTTTTTTGCTTTTTTTTTCTTTTTCTTGAGTGATAAAATAGAGAGGGAACCTTTAAAGAAGTAATTTAAATTGTTCATGTATGATTATATTTTTTACTTTGTTCCATGGAGTGCCCTATCTCCACGATGAGTCTTAAGCACTTGGTTGTAAAACAAAAAAATTCAATAAAACTTGTTATAAAAAAAAAAAAGAACTCTCTGAAAGACAAAAAGGACATGTGTAAAAAAAATAGAAATAGGGACACATAACTAAGGCAGAATACCATCATATAGCCCGACTCTGCAAAGAGGAAAGCTAAGGCTCAGATTGAACTAAGCTTTCAACAAATGTCAAAAATAATTAAAAAGTTTTTTTTTTCAATTGGTAAAAAACAAAAAAGAAAAGTCAAGGAAACAATCAGTCCACTAATGGGAGAAGATGGCAAGGAAGTAATGGGCAGCAGGAAGAAAGCAGAGCTGCTTAATTCATTCTTTGCATCTGCCTTTACACAAAAGGAAAAAAATAGCCAAGCCTACCAAAAAAACAGAATCATAAAACACAGACTAGAAATACAAATTAAATTGGCAAGAAAATGTTAAAACAACATCTATCTACCCTAGACAAGTTCAAATTATCAGGACCAGATGGATTACATCCCAGAGTTCTGAAAGAGCTGGTAGATGTGATCTCAGAAACACTGAACCATATCTTTCAAAGATCTTGGAGCACTAGGGAACTAACAGAAGACTGGAAAAGAGCTGATATGGTTTCCATTTTCAAAAAAGAGAAAATATGGACCCAAGAAACTACCTAGATCAACACCTCTACTTAGACCAAACTAACTAGACCAGGGGTGTCAAACTCAATTTCATTGAGGGCCGCATCAGCATTGTGGTTGCCCTGGGGGGTAAGGGGGGTGGCCAGGGTGGGCACGGCCTACTGGGTGGGCGTGGCTGGGGTAGGTGTGGTCTACAGGGTGGGCATGGCCAGCTCTACATCGCTAGCGTCAAGGGTGCCTGGGCAGATTTGACGGTCTCCAGCAGAGGGGGGGTGGGACCGGGGCAAGCGCCAAGGCATGGTCCACTGGAGGACCCTCATTGTCTCTCTCAGGCCATGCAGGGGGGCTGGACAGTGGCACGGGCTGCCCGGAGTCCTGGGCAGCAGAGGTCAAACACCCAGCCCAGCCCTCGAGCTCCCGCAGCACCAAGCCCAGCCCCACTTCCCCAAGGGCACCCAGCTGTGCTTACCTCCTCCTCAAGGCTGCTGCTGCTGCACTTGCTCTTCTTAGCCAGGTTGCTCATGATGGGTACGAGGGCAAAGTCAGAGGGAGGCCCACTCCCTCTCCATGTGAGGAGACCCGGCTTTGTATTCAAAGCATCCTTAGCAATAGGATGGGAGACCCCCAGGATAGGCCAGGAGGAGGAGGCAAGGGGATGGTGAAAGTGCGAGCAGGGCAGATATAAAGCAGGATTTCCTCGACACCTCCCTCCTCCCTCCCTCCTTCCTTCCTCCCTCCCCCTCCCTCCCTCCCTCCCTCCCTTAAGAACAGAGTGGTGGGAAATTATTTGAGATGAGGGAGGGAGAAAAACAGGCAAGAAACGAAGGGTGACATCTCCTCAGCGCGCGTCCAGGTGGCAGGGCCGACATGGCAGGGATCGGTCCCTCGCTGTTTCCAGACGGCCTTGTGGAGCTAAGACTGAATGCGTTTCAGCATAGATGGCCACCACGAAATTGTACATTGGCTCCCGGCCAGCCTGGGCCAGGGCCAAGGCAGCGGGGGCCATTCCGTCACTGTTTCCAGGAAGGCTTCGCAGGCCACATGAAACCACTTTGCGGGCCGCATCCGGCCCGTGGGCCTTGTGTTTGACATGTCTGAACTAGACCAATCAGCCTGACATTAATACCTGGGAAGATCATGGAAAAGATAATCAAGCAACAAATCTACGAACACCTAGAAGAAGCAAAGTTATAATCAGAAGCCAACACGGGTTTGTCAAAAAAGGATCCTGCCAAACAAATCTTATTTTATTCTTTGACAAAGTGACTAAATTAGTGGAACAGTGAAATGCTGTGGACATAGTATACTTAGATTTCAGAAGGTATTTAAAAAAGCAGACCACAACTTACTTCTTGGTAAGTAAGAAAAATGTGGGATAGACAGCATCACCACCAGATAGATTCGCAACTGGCTGACAAACCACACTCAATGTGCAGTACTTAATGGGACTACATTTACATGGAGGGAAGTAAGCAGTAGGATATCCCAAGGATCTGCCTTAGGCCCAATACTCTTCAACATTTTCATAAATGATTTAGATGAGGGGATAGAAGGGGACTCATCAAATTTGCAGATGATGCCAAGCTGGCAGGAATAGTCAACACCCCAGAAGATAGGTTCAACCATTTAAATATGAGCCAGCAGTGTGCTTTAGCCACCAAAAAAGCCAACATAGTGCTAGGCTGCATTAACAGAGGGATAGAATCAAGATCACGTGAAGTGTTAGTACCACTTTATAATGTTTTTGTAAAATCACACTTGGAATATTGTATCCAGTTTTGGTCACAATATAAAAAAGATGTTAAGACTCTAGAAAGAATGCAGAGAAGAAAAACAAAGATGATTAAGGGGCTGCAGGCTAAAACATATGAAGAATGATTGCAGGGATTAGGTATGTCTAGTCTAGTGAAAAGAAAGACTAGCAATGATATGATAGCAATGTTCCAATATTTAAGAAGCTGCCACAAAGAAGAGGAGGACGACTTACTTCTCCAAAGCACTTGAAGACAGGACAAGAAATAATGGATGGGAACTAATCAAGGAGAAAACCAACCTAGAACTAAGAACTCACCTGACAGTGAAACCAATTAACTAGTGGAACAGCTTGCCTCCAGAAGTTGTGGGTGCTCCATCATTGGAGGTTTTTAAGAAGAGCTTGAACAGCCATTTATCTAAAACGGTATAGGATCTCCTCCTTGGATAGAGAGTTGGACCAGAGGACCTCTGGTGTTCCTTCCAACTCTATTATTTTGTTCTGTTATTCTTTTTATGATCAAGAGTATCCATCCCATCAAACCGAAAGAAAGTCCGGAATGGTAGATCTCTGGGCAGGGTTTTGACTAGAAGACCTCCACGATCCATTCCAACCCTATTATTCTATGTTCTATGTTCTAAATGATGGTGAAAATCAATAGGCTGGTGTCTCTTCGGCCTCGTGCTTCTAGGAGCAATGTGTGATCGCAGCTGTTTCTTCCTTTTAACTGGGCTTGGCTGTGCTCTGATTGGCTGGGGGGTTGGCTGTGCTTTGATTGGCTGGGGGGTTGGCTGTGCTCTGATTGGCTGGGGGTGTGTTCTGTTTGGGTGGGGGCTTTGTTGTGCTCGGATTAGTCTGAGTTGCAGCGGGATTTGAGATGGAGAGCTGCATTGCTGTTGTTTGGCTTCGCGTTCGTGGTCGTGCCGTATCAAGGTGGGTGTCAGTTTGCTTCATGTATGGATTGGAGGGGTTTGAAATGGCTAATGATGCAGCTGTGGTCTGGTTTCTGGTTTGTGGTTGTGCCTCATCATCGGTGTGGGTTTGGGTTTGCTTTTTGCGTGGATGTGTGGTGGTGACATCCTGTGTGGTTTTCGTGAGTGTGGGTCTAGTGTCATTCTTTGTGTTAGGGACTCGTTTGTCAATAAGGGTGGGTTTCCAAATGGCTGGTAGGCGGGAGGTATCATCTCGTTTATTCATGCTGTGTGGGCGTTTTTCTATCTCGATGGCTTCTCTGATTATTCTGTTGTTAAAGTGTTCAGTTTTGGCGATAGTTCTGGTATTTTTAAAGTCAATTTTATGTCCTGTGGCTTTAAGGTGTTGGACCAGGGAAGAAGTTGGTTTCTCTTTTCTGACTGAGTTCTTGTGTTCTTCAATGCGTGCACTTATTCTTCTGTTGGTTTGTCCGATGTATGTGGTGGGGCAGGCGGTGCATGGGATTTCATATACTCCTTGATTTTCTAACTCAATTTTGTCTTTGGGGTTTCTTAGGATGGTGGATATTTTTTGGTTTGTGCAGAATGCTGTCTTGATGTTGTGTTTGTGGAGGATCTTGCTGATTCTGTCTGTGGTGCCTTTTATGTATGGGAGGAGGGCTTTGCCGTTTTCTTGTTCTCTGTCTTGGATTTTAGTGGGGGTTTCTTTTTGGATTAGGTTGGTGATCTTATTTCTTTGGAATCCGTTGGATGTTAGTACGTTAGTGAGAGACAGAGAACAAGAAAACGGCAAAGCCCTCCTCCCATACATAAAAGGCACCACAGACAGAATCAGCAAGATCCTCCACAAACACAACATCAAGACAGCATTCTGCACAAACCGAAAAATATCCACCATCCTAAGAAACCCCAAAGACAAAATTGAGTTAGAAAATCAAGGAGTATATGAAATCCCATGCACCGCCTGCCCCACCACGTACATCGGACAAACCAACAGAAGAATAAGTGCACGCATTGAAGAACACAAGAACTCAGTCAGAAAAGAGGAACCAACTTCTTCCCTGGTCCAACACCTTAAAGCCACAGGACATAAAATTGACTTTAAAAATACCAGAACTATCGCCAAAACTGAACACTTTAACAACAGAATAATCAGAGAAGCCATCGAGATAGAAAAACGCCCACACAGCATGAATAAACGAGATGATACCTCCCGCCTACCAGCCATTTGGAAACCCACCCTTATTGACAAACGAGTCCCTAACACAAAGAATGACACTAGACCCACACTCACGAAAACCACACAGGATGTCACCACCACACATCCACGCAAAAAGCAAACCCAAACCCACACCAATGATGAGGCACGACCACAAACCAGAAACCAGACCACAGCTGCATCATTAGCCATTTCAAACCCCTCCAATCCATACATGAAGCAAACTGACACCCACCTTGATGATATGGCACGACCACGAACGCGAAGCCAAACAACAGCAATGCAGCTCTCCATCTCAAATCCCGCTGCAACTCAGACTAATCCGAGCACAACAAAGCCCCCACCCAAACAGAACACACCCCCATCCAATCAGAGCACAGCCAACCCCCCATCCAATCAGAGCACAGCCAAGCCCCTAACCAATCAGAACACACCTCCACCCAATCAGAACACAGCCAAGCTCCCACCCAATCAGTTCATACCCCCACTGGCAGTTAAAAGGAAGAAACAGCTGCGATCACACATTGCTCCTAGAAGCACGAGGCCGAAGAGACACCAGCCTGAAGATGACGAATGAGACTTCGTCGAAACATCGCCAAGACACTTCCAATTTTACGCGGGAGAAAACCCGAATTACCAAAGACCTACATACAAACACCCGTGAAAACCTCAGAAAACATATATATATATATATATGTCATAAAGCAAATAGATAAAAACGATCACCGGGATAAAAATCTTAAAACAAAGATTGTTTACTTTAAAAAAAGCTGAGCTTTCGTCGGCCACACTGCCGACATCATCAGAGCATATAACGTAGAATTTGGGAGTCCGTTCTTATATGACTGGCTGTTTCTGCACCCGGGCTCTCGACCTGGTCATCGGTCCGCTCCTCGGCATCGGGCGCACCATTGTTAAAGGGGCCATTTCCACAGGTATCCTCTCTCCTCCAGTTGCCGTTGTTCTTAGGGCATGTGTGTTGGTGTTAGGGGGTCAAGTGTCCGATCGCTTCTGCTCCTCCCGTTTCGTTCCGGGGGATCGGGTGTCAAATCGTTCCTGTTTCTCTCCTCCCCCTCCCATCCCCATGGTCCCGTTCATATTAGTCTGTCTCCATGTGCCTGAGCTACCCATGGAGCATGTAGTTTCTTCAGCGCGTGTGCGGGGGCGCAGGAAATAGTCGTCTCGCGGTCTGCACACATTGTTCGTTGTTTCCTTCATCGCTGAGCGCGGTCGTGTCCCTATCATCTGGTTTTTAGCAGGGCGTATCTTTGCTGTTCCCCTTCTCTTCCCGGCCTCCGCTGCCCCTCTTTCGTCTGTGTGTGTGTCACGAGATTGGCTGTCTGGTCCTTTTTTTTAAATTAAACAATCTTTGTTTTAAGATTTTTATCCCGGTGATCGTTTTTATCTATTTGCTTTATGACATGTGTTTACCTGGGATTCGGATTTTTAGCATAATTAAGAATATATATATATTAAATAAAACTTTGATTGAGTAAATATTTAAAAACAGGTTGAACACAGTGTGACTTTTCTGGCTGTTATTTGCCATACATACTATACCATATACCATATACCATATATCTCCCTATTCATTGATAGGTATTCATTATACCATTTACATATTGCTTTTTATACTATTTACACATTTATATATTTACATACATATTTACGTCTATTTACAACATAACTTCCATTTCAATTCTTGTTTCATATTCTTTCTGATCCCTATCTTATGCTCACCTTGAGGTTGAAAATCTACGTTTTCTCTCTTCTAGACAAGCTTTCTTTGTTCTGACTTTTTCTCCTTGAGTCTAATCAATAGTACATCTTACCCCAAACTTCATAATACTCTGTTTCATCCTTGTCTTTGATTTCTAATGTTAGTCTATCCATCTCTGCACATATCAATTTTTTTTTAATTAGTTCACTCTCCGCCGGGGAGTTTCCGTTTTTCCAGTTCTGGGCATAGACCAACCTTGCTGCTGTTATAATATGCAACACTAGATATGGCTCTCCTTTGTTAAACTTCCCATCTATCATTCCCAGTAAAAACAGTTCTGGTCTGGGATCTATCTTCACTCCCAACATTTCCTCCAACCAAGTCTTTATTAGCCGCCAAAATTCTTTGGCTTTGGAACAAGTCCACCACATATGATAATAAGTCCCTAACACTTTCTTGCACTTCCAACACTGTGGTGACATATCTTTTCTCATCTTTGCCAGTCTTGTTGGGGAGAAGTGCCACCTATAAAACATTTTGTACAAATTCTCTTTATATGAGATGGCCAAGGTTAACTTTCTATTTCTTTCCCATAACGTTTGCCATTTGTCTAGATCGATATTATATCCGAAAATTGGGCCAATGTTATCATCACTTCTTTTACCTGCTTCTCTTCCATTTTAAATTCCAATAAATATTTATATGTTCTTTTGATTGCTTTCTCCTCCGTTCCTAATAATATTTTATCTAGTGTTGTCAGATCCCTCCGTATACCCCATTCCTTTTTATCTTTCTTATAACGTGACTGAATTTGCAGGTACACCCACCATTCCAATTGTACCCCATTTTCTTTTAATTCTTGTCTAGATTTAAGTTCCCCTTGTTCATTTATTTAGAATATCTCTGTAAGTAACTACTTTTCCCAAGTTCATGAAATTTGGATGCACTAGCGCTTCCAGTGTTGAGAGCCATACCGGTGTTTTATATAGTTCTGTTGTTTAACTTTAATCCACACATTTAGTAATGCTGCTCTGATATGGTGTCTCTGGAAGTATTGATGAATGTTATATCTCTCATCCCACAAAAATGCGTGCCATCCAGATTGTAAATCATGACCCTCTAGGGTTAATAGTCTTCTGTCTTTTAAATTTATCCAATCCCGCACCCAAGTGAGTATTGCAGCTTGGTAGTACAGCGCCCAGTCAGGTAGTCCGAATCCTCCTCTCTCTTTGGCTTCTTGTAGTAGTTTTAATTTAAGTCTAGGTTTCTTCCCCTGCCAAATAAATTTCAATATTATTTTATTCAAATTTACAAAATATTTTTTCTCTAATTTTATGGGGACATTCTGAAATAGAAAGAGTAATTTAAGTAAGATATTCATCTTTACTGCTGCAATTCTCCCCATGAAGGGGAGTTGCAAATTTTTCCATCTTTCTAAGTCTTTCTTTATCTGATTGTTTAAATTAACATAGTTATCTTCTTTAATTGTAATACACCTTGCTGTTAGCTGTACTCCCAAGTATTTAACTTTCTTCACTATTTGGATATTTACTTTCTCCACCAGGTCATTTTTCTGTGTACTAGTCATATTTTTAACTATCATTTTCATTTTATCTTTGTTGATTTTCAGTCCAGCTACCTCTCCATATTCTTCTAATATTTCCACAAGTCTTGTACCCGAATGTAGCGGTTCCTCTAAGATAAATATGAGGTCATCCGCAAAGGCTTGCAGTTTGTAGGTTTCTTTCTTAATATTTAAGCCTCTAATTTGGCTTTCCTTTCGGATCATTCTAGTCAATACTTCGAGAGTTAGTATAAACATTAACGGCGAGAGTGGACACCCTTGTCTTGTACCTTTCCTAATTTGGAAGCTTTGTGTCGCTTCTCCATTAATTATAACTCTCGCCTCTTGTTTATCGTATATAGCTCTGAATATGTTTATAAAATTTCCGCCAAAGTCCATATAGCCTAACTGCCTCAACATAAAATTCCAATTTATGTTATCAAAGGCTTTTTGTGCATCCAAAAACATCAGAGCTACTTGTTTTTCACTGTGAATCTCATAGTACTCCAAAATATTTAAAATCGTCCTCATATTGTTTCGAATTTGCCTTCGTGGTAGGAAACCATTTTGATCTACGTGTATAAATTCGTTTAGGTATCTTTTTAGCCTTCCCGCAATTATTGCCGTAAATATTTTATAATCCGAATTTAAAAGCGATATTGGCCTATAATTATTGATTTTTATTAAGTCCAAATTTTCTTTTGGGATCAGCACAATGGTTGCTTCTATTCAAGATGCTGGCGTTTTTGCTTCCTTTAGAACTGCATTGAACGTCTCCAGTAATATTTTGCCAAATGAGTCTTGGAGTTCTTTTTATATTTCTACTGGCAGTCCGTCTGGGCCCGGTGCTTTATTGCTCTTCTGTTTTTTCAATGCCTCAGTTAATTCAATCATTGTTATCCGCATTTAACATACACTTTGTTTCATCCGGAATTTTTGGTAAATCAGTTTTTTTAAAACATTGAAGTATTTTTTCATCCGTAGCCCACTTATTCTCATCGTATAGTTTTGTATAGTAATTTTGAATTATCTTTTTCTTCTCTTCGCTTTGATGATGTATATTTCCCTCTTCGTCCTGTAATTTATTAATCCAGCTTCTTTCTCTCTGCTCCTTTAGCTTATACGATAGCCATCTCCCTGGCTTGTTCGCATTCTCAAAGAAGTTCTGGCCGCTCCTTTTAATTTGTTGTGCTAGTTCTTCTTTCTCAAGAATGGACATCTTATGTTTAATCACTTCCATTTGTTGTTTCAGGCTTTCATTTTGGGGTTATGTTGTAATTCTATTTCTAATCTTTGGAATTCCTCTTCTAAGTTTTTTCCCTTTTGTTTCTTCTTTTTGTCTTCTCTTGCCATATAAGCTATAGCCACTCCTCTCACATATGTCTTCGTTGTATCCCATAGATGTTGTATGTTCGTATCCTCTTTTTTATTTTCCTGGAAGAACAACTTTAGCTGTTCCTCCAGCTTTATTTTACATTCTTTGTGTTTTATAATCGCTCTTTTTAGTGTCCATCTGCCTATTTTTCCCCCCCTCCACCTAATTCTCACCGGGTTGTGGTCCGCCCAAAGGTTCGTTTCTATTTCCACTTCCCCCATTTCCTGAGATAGTTCTGTCGATACCCAAACCATATCTATCCTGGACCACATCTTATGTCTACTCGAATAGTACGTATATTGACTTCCCCCTTGGTTCTTTTCTCTCCAAATATTTTGCATCCCTAGTTCGTCCACCATCTTGAAGAAAGCTTTTGGTAATATTCTTCTAGGTCCCTTTCTTTCTTCCTTGCTTTTATAGTCTAGCTTCCTATCTATTATTGCGTTAAAGTCGCCCATAATACAGATGTTCTCACAATCTATCGCCCGTAGTGTATTATACAATTTCCTATAGAACTGTTCTTGCCCTCCATTTGGGGCATAAATTCCTACTACTATTATCCGTTTTTGATTAATTGTCATCTCCACTACCAAAATCCTACCTTCTGTATCTTTATAGATTTGCTTGGCTAAGATTGACTCTCTGATATATATCACTACTCTTCTTTTTTTGTGCTGTGATAAAGATGCAAACATCTTCCCCATTTTAGGACATTCCAACACCTGTCTATGCTGTTCCTTAATATGAGTCTCTTGAATAACTATAACATCTAAATTTTTTCTAATCAATTTATTAAAAGTTTTTTTCCTTTTTTGAGGAGAGTTTAAGCCATTAATATTCAAAGATAGGATTTGGAGTTCTCCCATCATGTTTCTACTTATATCTAGTTTTTATACCCCTCGTTATTCTAGTCTCCTTTGGCTCCTCTCTCAGCTCTTGTTGTTCCCTTTCATGATTTACCGTTTCCTCTCTCTTCTCTCTTCTCATTTTTTCCTGTTGTCCCTCCTCTTCTACTCTAGCCAACCTTAACTCCCTCACTTCTTCAACATCTCTCTCTAGTCCTTCTTCACTGCTAAAGTTTTTCTTATAAAATTCCTCCGCCTTATTTGGAGTATCTATTCTAATCTTCTTGTCCTGCCACAAAATCAGTATTCCCTCTGGAATCAACCATTGAAAGTTAACATTATATCTAGTCAGTTTCGTTGTCAAGAAGTGGTAGGGTCTTCGTAGGTCCCTAACTCTTTTCGGCACCTGCTTTAAAACAATCAGCTGTTTCCCCTTACATTCTAATGGCTCTTCTCTCGCTCTATGGAGGATCTTGTCCCTAATAGACTTTTTAACGAACCTAACATGAATCTCTTTAGGCAGGTTATGTTGTCTTGCGTAGTTTGTGTGGATCCGATAGACCTCATCCATTTCACTCAGCATTTTTTCTTTCCCTATTCCCAGAACTTTTGCTAGTAAATCCGCCATCAATTCCAATAAATCCTCTCCCCTGTCCTCTCTTATGTTCTGAAACCCTAAGTATCGGTCAGCTTTTTCAGATTCTAGGACGATAACTGTTGCTTCTAGTTCTTTATTCGCTCTGGTTAGCTTCTCATTTATTTCTTCTACTCTTTTTTCTTCCTTTTCCATCCTTTCCTCCATCTTTTGTAATTTCTGTTCATTCTTTGCCATCTGCTGTTGGAACGATTCCAATCTTCCATCCATTACTTGCATCCGTTCTTTGACATCGCTTGTGTCGTTCCTCACCTCTCCAATCTCTTTCCTCAGCTCTTCATGATTTCTAGCCATGGCCTCCTGCATCTCTTGTAACATGGCCTGTAGGTCTTTAAGTGGATTAGACCTTTCTCTTTGCAGAAGCTCATCAATTGATTTTTGGCTCGATGGACTTGAGGTAGTTGAGGCAGTCTGTGCCCCCTTCTTCGCTATCCCTACCTTGGATAGGTTCGGAATACTCGTCATTTTAAATTCCACACTTCAATCAATAGAATAACCTACTTAGCTTAATTATACCTAAGATAACAGTAGTATTAACAATACAAATAACAATATAAGATAGGTAATTAATAGCAGTAGATAAAATATCTATAATTTTAAATATTAATTTCTGGGCACAAATTCACTATTTCTTAATTATAATAGCAATAATATATATAAGTACACAGCCTGAACTATTTGAACCACGGCCACAACTAGATCTTATCTGTTACTCCAAACAGTCCTTTGTATCCAAAGTCTATTGATAATCCCGCAGAGAGGAAAAGAAAAACTTCCAAGAAGATGCGTCCAATGTCAATAAGTTCCAAGGAGAGAAAAAAAAGAAAAAGTTCTTATTTCAGCCACAAGATGTATCTCTTGGCTTTTTTTTTTAACTTCAGCTCCACATAGAGCAGGGCTTTTCAACCGGTGGTACGCGTACCACCAGTGGTACGCGAGCACATGGCTGGTGGTACGCGTAGGACGGGTTGAAAAAAATGTAAAAAAAAATGTAAAAAAAATATTAAAAGAAAATTTTTTGAAAATTTTTTTTTTAGAAAAAAGTGTGAAAGTGGATGAGGTGAAGCGGCAGCAGCGCCGCAGAGGCTTGTGGCCAAGTCAGCTGGAACTGCACGTTGCCTGGGTCCTACTGAGAGCCCAGGATCAAAGCGCGCAGCTCCAGCTGATTGGCGGCGGCCTTGAGGGTGGCAGGCAGCCTCACGCAGTCTTCAGAGGAGAGAGGGAGGGAAGGAGGAAGGGACAAAGGGAGGTGAAGGAAGGAAGGAAGGGAAAGTGGGAGAGGGAGGGAAGGAGGAAGACAAAGGGAGGTGAAGGAAAGGAAGGAAGGAAGGGAGAGTGGGAAAGAGGGAGGGAAGGAGGAAGGGACAAAGGGAGGTGAAGGAAAGGAAGGAAGGGAAAGTGGGAGGGAAGTAGGAAGGGACAAAGAGGGAGGTGAAGGAAAGGAAGGAAGGAAGGAAGGGACAGTGGGAAAGAGGGAGGGAAGTAGGAAGGGACAAAGGGAGGTGAAGGAAAGGAAGGAAGGAAGGGACAGTGGGAAAGAGGGAGGGAAGGAGGAAGGGACAAAGGGAGGTGAAGGAAAGGAAGGAAGGAAGGGACAGTGGGAGGGAAGTAGGAAGGAACAAAGGGAGGTGAAGGAAAGGAAGGAAGGAAGGGACAGTGGGAGAGAAGGAGGGAAGGAGGAAGGGACAAAGGGAGGTGAAGGAAAGGAAGGAAGGAAGGAAGGGACAGTGGGAGGGAAGGAGGAAGGGACAAAGGGAGGTGTGAAGGGAAAGGAAGGAAGGAAGTGACAGTGTGGAAAGGAGGAGGGAAGGAGGAAGGGCAAAGGGAGAGGTGAAGAGAAAGGAAGGAAGGAAGGGACGTGCGGAGGGAGTAGGAAGGACAAAGGGGGTTCAAGGAAAGGAAGACGGAAGGGACAGTGGGAGGAGAAGGAGGGAAGATTAGGAAGGGACAAAGGGAGCGTCAAGGAAGGAAGGAGAAGGGGACAGTTGGGGAAAGAGGAGGGAAGGAGAGGGCAAAGAGGGTGAAGGAAGGAGAAGGAAGGGAAAGTGGGAGAGGGAGGGAAGGAGGAAGGGACAAAGGGAGGTGAAGGAAAGGAAGGAAGGGACAGGGGAGGGAAGGAGGAAGGGACAAAGGGAGGTGAAGGAAAGGAAGGAAGGAAGGGACAGTGGGAGGGAAGGAGGGAAGTAGGAAGGGACAAAGGGAGGTGAAGGAAAGGAAGGAAGGAAGGGACAGTGGGAAAGAGGGAGGGAAGGAGGAAGGGACAAAGGGAGGTGAAGGAAAGGGAAGGAAGGGACAGTGGGAAAGAGGGAGGGAAGGAGGAAGGGACAAAGAAGGAGGTGAAGGAAAGGAAGGAAAGAAGGAAGGAAGGGACAATGGGAGAGAGGGAGGGAAGGAAGGCAGGCACCCACCCCAGTCCCATCCCCCTCCACCAAAGACCCACGGATTCCCCCCCACAGGCACACTACAACCTGAGTGATCAGCTGGCCACGCCCCCGGCCATTGATCACATGACCCTGGGACACTGTGAACGTCATAAGTATGAATCAGTTGCCAAGCATCCGAATGTAAATCACATGACCCTGGGGGTGCTGCAACAGTCATAAGTGTGAAAATGGTCATAATTCGCTTTTTTCAGTGCCGTTGTAACTTCAAATTGTCACTAAGCGAATTGTTGTAAGTCGAGGACTACCTGTACTTTATCTTTTTTTCCTTTTTTGGGGGGGGGTCAAGTTTTTGATACCTTGCTGGGCGAGTGGTGGTACTCGGATATTGCCTTATCTGAAAAGTGGTACAATGGGTGAAAAGGTTGAAAAGCCCTGACATAGAGGGTGCGCTGTCCCTTTCAAAATGTCCTTTCAAGATGTCAGCCCGTCCTTCCAAATCACCTTCTTTTTCCTCTCTTCTACTGCCAATTCGATCTCATATAGTCCTCAAAGCTCTCCAGTCAAGGTTCCCTTCTCATTATCGCTATTCTTTCCCTGCTAGCTCATCACTATCTCATTCCAAGTTCATATTGAAGACTTTTCAGCATTCAACAAAATTAGAAGCCTTGATTCCAATTTATGTGTTACAATGTCCAAATTATCAATCATCAGGCAAATGTTGTCAAATCCCTTTGTTTTATATAAATCCAAAGAGAGGTGGATGGATTATAGTATTTTATTTTATTTTATTTTATTTTGTAAGAGCAAGAGCAGTAGCACTTAGACTTATGTACTGCTTAGTGCTTTATAGCTGTCTCTAAGTGGTTTACATAATCAGCATATTGCCCCCAACAATCTGGGCCCTCATTTTACTGACCTTGGAACGAAGGAAGGTTGAGTCAACTTTGAGCCATTCAGGATTGAACTGCTAGCAGTTGGCAGTGGTTTCTGTCCATTATTCCAGCTTATCAAAATCCTATCTTTGTGCCATCTGCAAATTTGGTAACTACATTTTTAATTTCATCCAAATCCATATATTTATTTATGTCTCTTTCTTCTCTGTGTGTGTGTGCACGTGCGCATGCTTAGGAACTAGAATGGAGTCTTGAAGTACACCATTCAATACTTTTTTCAAGCCTAATGTACAGCTCCTGCTATATACTTGCTTGATATAATTTTTCAAACAGCTCTTTATGCACAGTATCACACTATTTTCTGTGTTGCTTCTTCCACCCAAATTGGATTTAGTTTAAACATTCCAGATCAGAATTGTAAGTTTGGAATAAATGAAGAAAAAATGTGTACTACAAAGTGATTATGCATGATTACTACTTTCAGCTTCAAAAATATAGACATGTCTTCTGCTGTATTTTCTATGCTTATTTCACGACTGTAAAATTTTACTAAACTACCACAAATTCTTGGGAAAATGTGACACACAGAGGCAAGCTATTTGTTATAAATTATCTGAAGAGGAAAAATTAGAAAGTATATTCTTGAGAAGAATATGGGAAAAATTACTATAAGAAAATTACAATAAACTGAAATTAGATAGAAAGAACATCAAACAATCAGAAAGATGCATAACAGCAAAAAGATGCATGATGGCAACAAAAAAATAAATAAACTGTACCTGTGAATACCCAATTATATCTCCATTTTCATCCAACACATTAAAATTAATTATAGGACCTTGGATATCTGAGTTGTTGAAGTCAGTATCACTATATATGCATACAAGAGGTGCACCATTAGCATATTTTAATGTAGAAAGAACTGTATAAGTATGGTGAGCCAAAGCAAATGTATGCTGTTTTATGTTTTCCATTCCACCTAAGAAAGACAAAGCCAACAATTATCACCAATGAGCAACTAATTTGGTTGCAAATACATTTCACTAGATATAACACTAATTTTATATATCAAATGATGTAATAAATATAACAAAAGGATCATTTTTCAGAAAAAAGTAACACTCAACTAATGTATTACCTGGGCAAAAATTCCAGAATGTGTGAGAGTCTCCATAGATTCAACTCCATAGATACAAAAGTAGTGGAATATTTTGTATAATCTCAATAACAATTCCATTCAGTAATCAGTTAATACATAGATCCAATCACAAACCGTTTAATTATTACAGTTAAATCACAACAAACATGTTACAATAGATCTTTTAGTGCTTTAGTTTTCTTTCTATAAAAGAAAAAAATGATTTGACAACATTAGATTCATATAATAGTTAGCTTAAAAATGTGGGCAGGCAATAAAAGCAAAATCAGTGGGAAAGTAATTGAATTATCCAAGACCTTGTACAAAAAACAAAAACAAAAAACCCCAATACTTTTCATAATGAAACCATTAATCCAGATTATTTTAGAAAGTTATATTTGTTGTGGATTAAACAGAGATCAAATCAAAGTAAAGTGAAAAGCAAAGGGCATTCAAGACAGAGGAAGATGTAATCAAGTAAAAACTGACTTCCATGAAAGAGCAAGAAGAGACAAGGGGTTACAGCAAACATTTAGACTCCCTTTGTCAAGCTGTATATTTCAATAAATGTCTAAATGCACAAGTCTTGTTCATTTACAGATTCACAGAAAGAGCATCCAGGGAGATAAGGTATTGGCTGAGGGCAGTGGTGGGATTCAGCCAGTTCCCACCACTTCAGCAGAACCGATAGCTATTTTTTTGTTGCCCAGCCCCGGAATGGACTTCCGGAAGCGGTATCCACACAGAGAACCAGTTGTTCACATATCTGAATCTCACCACTGGCTACGTCATCCCAAAAGATAGAAAAACATGGATATTATTAACTGGAGATCTTAACCATACATTATTAAACAGATTTATGTGTTCCAGAAATTAAAAATGAACTTATAATTAATAAACAGTGTATTAGCTATTTTAAAATTAATGATATAAAGGTGATTATATAAGGAGTAGTAAATTCATGGAAGGGGGGGAACAAGAACAAGAACAAGAAGTGAAGGATGGAAACTAACCAAATAGAGAAACAACCTAGAACTAAGGAGAAATTTTCTGACAGTTAGAACAATTAATCAGTGGAACAACCTGCCTCCAGAAGCTGTGACTGCTCCAACATGGAAGTTTTTAAAAAGAGACTGGACAGCCATTTGTCTGAAATAGTATAGGGTTTCCTGCCTGAGCAGGGGGTTGGACTAGATGACCTCTAATATCCCTTCCAACGTTGTTGTTGTTGTTATTGTTGTTATTATTATTATACCATAAAATATTTAAATTAACATACAAACTGAATTAGAAGCAGTAATAATATGAGAGAAGCATACTGTTGAATGACATAAAGGTAAAGAGTTCAGAAAATAGCCTCTGCCTTTAAATGAAAGAAAAGCAGAAAATTGAGAGAGTAATACATTTTAAGTTCAGTGGGAGAAAGAGATCAGCCGCCAGAAGATGAATTCTGGTCTATGCACTCTCCAGAAAAAGGAGAGATAGTGACATCACTCCTTGCACTCTAAACTGTGAGGCAGGGCCGTAGCCCAGTAGCCGAATATACTGAAGAGTTCTGGGACCTAGCCTGCCACCTCAACTGGCCGAAGACATTCTGGTGAGCTACTTTAAGGATGGGCTGAACAATGACCTGTACCATTGCCTACATCGCCAGGACAGCCCCTGCTCGCCTCCACGACTGCCGCATCCTGGCCGAAGAAGCAGAAATCGACCAGGCACGGAACCAGTACTGATCGGGCAGAGTGTGGAAGTGTTCTCTACCTGAGAAGAAGAGAGAGATGGCCAAGCCCCAGATAGCACTGCCACACTTGACCACCTGCTTCAAGTGTGGCAAAGAGGACCCTGGGCAGTAGAATTATACGTGAAGATCCAAGCCAAGAAATGGGACTGACTGCCAGGGGGAAAGCCAATGAAGCCCTTTGACCTTTATAGTGGCACTTGGCATGGAATGGCCCCTTGTCTTGGGACTGGCCTGGCTGAAGAAATGGAACCCCTGGTGGATTGGAGAAAGGGGCTCCTGAAATTCCTGTAGGGGGGACAAGCCCCACGCGACGGCTGCCTCAAGGCAAAGAAGGAACCCTGCAGAGAAGCAGCAGCTGCTTTGAAAAGTGAGTTACTGCAGGGCATACTCCAAGAATATGATGATCTGGCTGATGTGTTTAGTGAGAGAAGTTTGGACGAACTGTATTCCATGATTCCAAGGGAGTTAGATGAACTGTGAAAGTTTATGGACAAAAATGTGGCCTGAGATTTCATTCAACCGGCTAGACCCAGGGTAGCCGCCCCGTTTCTGTTCCAGGAAAAGAAAGACTAGTCTCTTCATCTCTGCATTGATTATAGACATTTGAACACAGTGTGCGTGGAAAACATGTACCCCCTTCCACTCATGAAAGATATGCTAGCCTACCTTTCAAAAGGCCGAATATTCTCTAAACTGGAGTTATGGGAAGAGTATTTTCGAGTCAGAATTAAGGAGGGGGATGAATGGAAAACTGCTTTGAACTGCCCATTCAGGTGCTTTCAATTTAAAGTGTCCCCTTCAGATTACAAGGGGGCCCTGCAGTATTCATGCAGCTGATAAACAAAGTGCTCCATGAACACCTGTATAAGGGGGTTTTGGTATACCTTGACGATATATTAATCTACACTGAGACAAAAGCTGAACATGTGAGATTGTTTCCGGCGGTTTTGAACAAACTCTGTGCTGCCAAACTGTATGCTAATATCTCAAAGTGCGAATTCACAAGGAGAAAATTGACTACCTAGGCTACCAGATCTCCCATGAGGGGGTGGAGGTGGATCCAGAGAAGGTGCAGGGTGTTAGAGTGGGCACCTCCTCACAACAGGAAGCAGCTGCAAAATTTCCTTGGTTTTGCAAATTTTTAGAGGCAATTCATCTCTTCCTTTGTGCAAATTGCCCTCACTATAACTAACTTGCCAAAGACAAAAGGGGTAGTCAGCCCCTAGTCAGCCGAAACTTAGTCAGCCACTGAAATGGACTATGGAATGCCAAGCAAATTCGAAAAGTTGAAAAGACTTTTTTTCCGCTGAACCAGAACTAAGGCACCAAGACCCTGAAAAGCCTTTTGTTATTCAGGCCGATGCCATTGATGTGGCTGTACTGCTTTAGAAAAATGAAAAGGGCCAACTGCAACCTTGCACTTACACAATGAAAAAACTGACAGAAACTGAACAATGTTGGGCAGTGTGGGAAAAGGAGGCTTATGCTGTTAGGTGGGCCCTCCTCACCTGGTGGCACTTTCTGGAAGGGAATAAAATCTCTTTCCAAGACTGGACTGACCACAAAAACCTAGAGGCTTTGAAAACCCCAAGAAAATTGTCCCCCAAGCAAGCACAGGGGGCCCAACATTTTCAACATTTTAATTTCACCCTCCGCTACTTATCAGTGGGAAAAAAATTCTGAGCTGATGCCCTATCAAGGCTACAACATAATAGTGCAAAGTCGTAAATGGTAAAGCCTTTGTTCCCAATGAGGCAATTTGCAGCTTGAGAAGCTACAAGAGTGCAAGCAAAATAATACCGATACCCTGGCTTTCAAGCAAGCTCTAGAGAAGGACAAGTGGTTCCTTAACCACAAGAACATCTGCTTGATGCAGGAAGGGCTAGCCTGGGAAGTTGTACATTCCAGCCAGTCAGAGACTAAAAACCATGCAAACATGCCATGATTAAAAATTGGCAGGACATTTTGGGTTCGTAAAGACTCTGAACCTCTTAAAAAGACAATTTTGGTGGTTGTCCCTTAAAAAGGACATCAAAAATTATGTGGCTAGCTGCCCTACCTGTGCAGCTGCCAAATGGAGGCAAGGGAAAAAACCTGGCCTCCTGCAACCGGTGGCAGAGCCTTCAGCAACCTGGAGAGAGATTTCTATGGATTTTATGGTAGAACTGCCAGAAAGCGCAGGAAACACGGACACTTTTCTGATAGAGGGGCGCAATTTCCTTCAAAGTTCTGGAGAACGGTTTTGGACCTCTTGGGAACAGATAAGGACCTGAATTTTAGTCACCATCCTCAAACAAGTGGAGGGACAGAGCTAACAAACTCGGTGCTAGAGCAATACTTACAATGCTTCATTAACTACCAATAAGACAACTGGACTGACCTCCTGCAATTTGCTGAAGTGGCTTATAATAACACTGCACACACCAGCACTGGCTTCACCCCTTTCCAAGTTGCCACAGGGCAGAATTTCAACCCGGTACCCAAATTGCCAGCCAAACAACCCACCACCTCCTCATTAAAGGAGTGGATTGATCAATTAAAAATACCTGGCTAGTTGTTCGCAAAGCTTTAGATGAAGCAAGAGCAGCCTACAAAGCACAGGTAGGTAAGAAAAGGGTAGAGCCTAAAACATTTCACGTTAGGGATCGGGTATACTTGTCTACTCAGTTCCTACAGTCCCTACAACCTTCTAAGAAATTAGGCCCAAAATTTGTGGGACCTTTCCCCATCAAACACATCATAAACCCCGTCATGGTAGAGTTAGAATTGCCCAAAATCTTAAGGCAAGTTCACCCTGTATTTCATTGCAGCCTTTTAAAGCCTGAAATTAACTTCACCTTTATGGCCAACGGCTCCCCCAATCCTGCAACCCATTATGGTAAAAGGTGAACAACACTTTGAGATTAAAGAAATCTTTGACTGCCGAAAATACCATGGAACAACACAATACCTCATAGCGTGGAAACACCTCCCCACATCCCAAAATGAGTGGGTCCACAAAAAACACATTAGAGCCCCTAGACTGCTTAAACGATTCCACGTGCTCTACCCGGATAAACCTAACTAATCATTTTCTCTCTTCTCTCCTCTTTATTATTTTCTATTTTCTCCAGGTAGACTTCTCCTTCTTTTAGGGGGGCAGCATGTCAGGTCCCCATAGATCCCTATTGGGAGACTGCCATTTTGGTAGGAAGGGGGAACCTTGGGGCTTTCTATAATATATCCATTTTTCTTTGTTCCTATTTTGCTTTGATGTATCTTCCTTGGAACTGGGAGTGTGGAAGAATGAGTCTGGGGCCCATCTGCTTTGTCTCATCTCTGAGAACCAAGATCACAGTGCCTTAGAACAACTCTTTATCACCTTCCCAGCTCAGAGTTCTCACAACACCTTCACACCTCTGGATTGGCTCTCATGGACTGGACAGTGGGAAAAGGCTTTCAGCAATTGAAGTTTAACCTAATGGTTCCATGTGGGAAATTTAGATCCTGCCTACTTTCTCCGCAATCACTATCTCTCAATAAAAGTTCCTTTTGAAATGCTGCTTGTTTCAAGAGTTCTGCTTTCTTTTCTTTTCTTTTTTATGTAACAAGTTTTATTGAATTTTTTTGTTTTACAACCAAGTGCTTGGAACTCATCGTGGAGATAGGGCACTCCATACAACAAAGTAAAAAATATAATCATACATAAACAATTTGAATTACTTCTTTAAAGGTTCCCTCTCTAAGCAAAGAAAGAAAAAACAAATAGAAAAAAAAAACACAATATCAATAATATTTCACCCGTTTTCAGACTTAACTTTAACTCACAATTAACATATTCCAATTTGGCCTTATATAAACATATAGTATACAATTCAGGTACCCATATAATATAGATTGTTTTTAAGATATACATATTATTCCAATTATTCAATTTATACTTCTCTGTTAAATTCTATCTCTTATTCTATTCTATTTTACATACATATTTTATGGATAAACATAACTTTAAATATTTTAAAACCATTTTACATTTAAGCCTAAAATAATAAAACAATAATTATTTCTAAAATAGACTTATAATATGCCTATTATATATATATATGTATTTTAATATCTCTCAACTATATTCTATTTCCTGTATATCAAATATTTTTATAAATCATAGTTAAATGTTTCACCAATCTCTATCCAACTCCTAATTTTAGATTTTCCAATTTTCCATCTTGCCATTCCGCCATAATCAAATCAATAATTTACATCAATATTAACTCAGATCAAAGTCTTGAACCTTAGAAGTCTCAAGCATATTAGTTCAGTCAAAGTCTCTAAAAGCCATTTTTACCCATCCAATAAAATTTTAGCTCTAACTTTTAAACCTAATTCTAGCTTTCTTTTTGTGCCAAGCAGGTTTCCACAATAGGGCTTCTAATTCCTTCATAGTATTTGACCATACACATTTTTCCACAATTGAATCCAGTCATAGTCTTCTTCTCTTTTCTCCAATGTTGTCTGCACTATGTAATCAGTCTTAATCAATATGGTGGTTGTTCGTTGTTTGTTCATGTTGTCAGCATTTTTAACGTCTCGTATTTGAAAGTCTGTTCCTGTTGCTTTTAGAATTATAGATGTTTTAGTTGAATTCTGCCTTTGGTCATCCAAAGTCTCCGTCATTTGTATATAAGATGTAGTATCTTCCTCTTCAATAGATTGTAAATGTGTTTCCTCCATATCGTTAAGTTGTAGATAGTTGTATATCATATCCAATAAGTTGAAATTCAGTTTTTAACTCTGGAACATCCCTTTTCCAAAGCATTCTAAAATGTTCTTTTAATTCCTCCTTCGTTTCCAAGATTTTTTCTAATATAAATCCATAGTTAAGCTGTGAGTGGGATTCCATTCTTCGTTTTTTTAGTAAAATTTCAACTTAAAAGCTGAGTTGCAATTTTATAAAATATAAAATCCAAACAAAAATAGGAAAAAGCAAGTACAAAAATAAAAACAGCAAAAGTTGCAATCAATGTTATGAATATCTAATTTATAATCCAAATAAATAGTAGCAGCTGGTGTCTCAATTATTATATTGTGATCCTAAAGCGAAAAAATCCATTTTTCAGGAGAGTATACTTTGTACTATAAAATCAAAAACAACAGGCAGAAACTTAAACAAGTTCCAAAAGAAATGCAAGCGTCTGGGCATCATGTTAAATGCAGGGAGTAGAAGTTCAAAGTGGTTACAATGTTGCAATGGCGCTTTCTGGGCTTCACGCCAAATTCAGAGTTACATTGTAACTATACAATCCACATAAATTCGCCCAGAAGCCGTAGCATTTTTTTTTTTAAGTAGATAGCACTGTTCAGAAGGGGGGGAAGAAGAAAAACACTCCACCCCCCTCCCTAAAGGTTTCCACTTAAGCTGAAAACAAGCAAGCAGAGAAAGAGAGTCACAGTAAGAATTTTTTCTTCAGGGTCCCCCGAATTCCAGCCGCTCAAATAAACAATAAAAATTAGTTATTTTTTTTCCCGCAGCTCGTTTCCCCAAGTGTTCAAACGCTGCTTTCTCAAGGGGGGGGGGAAAGTAATTTCTAAAAGCTTTTCACAGGGAAATGAGTAAAATATCAAGAGGGAAGGAAAGGTCTCACCTGGACCTTCCACGGTGGTTCTTTTTGCTTAGATAGTGCTGTGACTTTCGGATGGAGCAGCTAAGTGATCGGCCATGTTACTGGCCGATCTTTTCCCCGTCGGCCCAAAGGTGATTGCTCGGATCGCAGAGGGAGCTGCCGCTCCCTCTGCGATCAACGAGTGCCCTCCTCTACAGTGGTCGCCTCTCCGGGGCGACTTTCGACCCTGTCCAGGGTCTACCGGAGGGGGGAAACCGGTCGGCAAAGAGAGCATACTCTTTGCCTGACCGCAGGCACTGCTACCGGAACTGGAAGTCTAGAGTTCTGCTTTCTTGAGGGAATAGCCAAAGCGAGATCTTATATAATCTATGCTGATCTGAGTGCTGATTACTGGTGGAGAGGCCCTGAAGCCTTTTTCTCTTTTGGACTGGTTGATTGTCTCTTTTGCATAATCTATAGTTGTTGTTAATGGTTATGTGACTGTTGATGGCTGATTTGTCAGAGTGCCAGGCTTCTAGAAATTCCCTGGCATTTTGGGATTTGACATTTAAATCTGTCTATATGTTGTGAAATTAAAGAAGTTTTGTCATGCCTTTTGCCTGCCAGTTGGTATTCATGGATGCATTCTGCCAGTCTTCTGCCTGTTTGTCCTACACAGTGGTTGTTGCAGTTCTTACACTGTATATTGTAGATGACTCCTGTTTTTCCCTCTGGGGTTGCTGGGTCTTTTGGTTTGCTTAGGATGTTTTGAAGAGCTTTAGTTGGCTATGCTGATTCCATGTGTCTATTTATCTATTTGCAGTTTCTGAGATATTCTTGATATGTGGCAGTGTAATTCTTTTTAGAGTTTGTGTTGGTTGTGCTATATTGGGTTGAGTGGTGAAGGACTTTTTGATGAAGTTGCATGGGTATCCATTTTGTTGGAATGTATTGTATAGATGCTCCATTTCCTTTTTCTGCTGTTCTGGGTTGCTGCAGTGTGTTTGGGCTCGTTTAAATAAAGTCCTTACACAGTTTCTCTTTTGGGAGGTTGGGTTATTACTTTGGTAGTGGAACACCTTATTAGTATGGGTAGACTTTCTGTAGACTTGCATTTCTAGTTTGCCATTGTGATCTCTGCTGATCAGGACATCCAAGAGGTGTAGCGAGATGTTGTTTTCCTCTTTAGTAAACTGGATTCCTTTAAAAATGTTATTGATGGTTCTGTGGGTGTTCTCTAATTGGTCCTTTTTTATTATGGTGATTAGATCTACATATCTGATCCATATTTTTGGTTGTATTTGTGGAAGTGCTATGGCTTCTAGACACTGCATGATGACCTCTGCTATAAGTCTTGAAAGCAATGGTCCCATAGGTGTCCCTTTAATTTGTTGGAAAATTTGGCTATCAAATTGGAAGTATGTAGTTAAGCAGAGGTTTATGAGATTTATGATTCTGGGTGTTTTGATCTTCATGATTATTAAGTCAGGTGTACTGTGAAGCAATGCAGTCATGGATTCTTTGGCTAATTCTGGATCTATAGATGTGAACAGGGCTATGTTTGAAGACACTGTAGTGGAGAGTTAATGGAGTGATGGCTTCCTCTTGTGAGATGCCCAGGCTCTTTTGTTAGTTCTTTTGCAATGTTGTATATAAGGATTCCTCATAGAGATATGATTGAACAGAGGGATATACTAGGTTTGTGTATTTTGGGTGTCCGTAGAAGCGTGGGAGGATAGCTCCACTGCTTCTCATCTGCCACTGTTCCTTCTTTGGTAATTTGGCCTTTCTTAGTTTTTGTATTCTATTGGTGTTCACAGGGATGTAGGTTTCTTTGTCCTCCAGTATTTCTTTTGCTTTTTGTTGGTATTGTGCTCTGTCCATAATCACTGTGATTCGATAGGATGATGATAGTCTGGTCCTTTTTTAGGTTTCTGAGGGTTGTTCTGTCTTCTATTGTAAGTTGATTCTGTTCCTGTCGTATTCTGATCTGTGGAATGATGCTTTGTCTAATGTTTTCTTCCATCTCTGTGGAGAGATTGGTGGTTTTAAATGCCCCTTCTAGGACTGCAAAAAATTCTAGGTGATTGGCATCACCTGTATAATTGAGTACTTTTTGTAGAATCCTGGGATAGTGGGCAGCTGGACATGTTGACCACACATTCAGGTTCTGATGTTTCTTTGGTTCTGGAATTGAGTTTCTGGAGTATGCTTTGGAATTTGGTTTTTCTTTTCCCAGCCTGTCTCTGGGACATAATTCTGTCAACGCTGCTAATAT
Organism: Azemiops feae; assembly: GCA_023970755.1. Classification (NCBI taxonomy): domain Eukaryota; kingdom Metazoa; phylum Chordata; class Lepidosauria; order Squamata; family Viperidae; genus Azemiops; species Azemiops feae. The sequence goes on from JALGBA010001371.1 coordinate 30,002, forward strand.
TGGATATTCTTGCTTTGACAAAATATGCAGAACTGTCTGGTATTTTTAGAGTTAACTTAGATGATGCTGGGAGGGGAGGAGAAAGAATGTGGGTGGAGAGTAATTACACGAGCTACAGAACGGAAGTGAACCTTTGCCCCCCAGGCTGATTGGAGAACGTGATTTATGACTGCAAAATAGAGGAGGGGAATAGGCTGGAATGTTATGTGCAGGGGAAGGAAATTCAGATCTTGGCATCCATCCATGCCGTGCCGACACTTTGTTACATGAATAAAGACTTTTTAGGATAAACAATGCCTGGAAGTTCTTTGAAGTGTTTCATTAGTCGGAACCATGACATCATGCCAAGATCTACAAACTTTTCAAAACATCTGGAGTCCTGAACTCCCTCCGCTATCTCTAGGTTTGAGAGAAGCTGGCAAAGATTCAGGAGAAGATTTCAAAAATGGAGAAAGGGAAATTTCTCCCCCCCCCCAGGGGGGGGCAGCGACAGCCAAAATGCCGGGCGGGGAAAAGCTTTGGCAGAATTCCCAGCTGGTGAAAAAACCCAATCAGCTAAGAGAGCTTATCTGGTCGTCAGGCTGGACCCAGCCCAGCAGAGACTCCAGAGGCTTCGAAACAGCCTGGCCACCCTCAAAGGCTTCAAAAGCAGATGAGGTTGAGCTACAACAAAGGGATTCTTGCATATTGCATCCCCCAGACCGGTGGAGAGCTGCCAGATTGTCTGCCACTGAGAATTTGGGTGAGTGGAAAACCCTGTCTGCAGACCAGACAGCCCTACAGCCCCAGGAGTCCCCTGCCAGGCCCTCCAGCCCCACAGAGAGAGAGAACCCCAGCCTGGGGTCCGTGCAGCAATGGGAGGTTTGGGAACCCCCTCAGGTGAATGGTCAGCAACCTCTGAGCTTGCCACAGCTAATAGAGGCCTTGCAACAGCTTGGGGTGGTGCAGAAGCCAGGAGATCAGCAGCTGGTGGGAGAACGACCACAGCAAGGAGATTGGCCACAGCCCCTGAACGTGCAACCTTGCTCAATAGTAGCAACTGTGAGTGGGATCTTGGAGTCCTAGTGGACAATCACTTAAATATGAGCCAGCAGTGTGCTGCAGCTGCCAAAAAAGCCAACATAGTGCTAGGCTGCATTAACAGAGGAATAGAATCAAGATCACGTGAAGTGTTAATACCACTTTACAATGCCTTGGTAAGGCCACACTTGGAATACTGCATCCAATTTTGGTCACCACGATGTAAAAATGATGTTGAGACTCTAGAAAGAGTACAGAGAAGAGCAACAAAGATGATCAGGGCTAAAACATATAAGGAACGGTTGCTGCAATTGGGTATGTCTAATCTAATGAAGAGAAGGATGAGGGGTGACATGATAGCCGTGTTCCAATATTTCAAGGGCTGCCACAAAGAAGAGGGAGTCAAGCTCCAAAGCACTTGAAGGCAGGACAAGAAGCAATGGATGGAAATTCACCAAAGAGAGAAGCAACCTAGAACTAAGGAGAAATTTTCTGACAGTTAGAACAAATAATCAGTGGAACAACCTGCCTCCAGAAGCTGTGAATGCTACAATACTGGAAGTTTCTAAGAAGAGACTGGACAGCCATTTGTCTGAAATGGTATAGGGTTTCCTGCCTGAGCAGGGGGTTGGACTAAATAATCTCCAAGGTCCCTTCCAACATTATTATTATTATTATTATTATTATTATTATTATTATTATTATTATTATTATTATTATTATTATTATTATTATTATTATTATTATTATTATTATTATTATTATTATTATTATTATTATTGTTGTTGTTGTTGTTGTTGTTGTTGTTGTTGTTGTTGTTGTTGTTGTTGCTGTTGTTGTTTGATTGTTGGTCTGCAGTTGACCTTGGAGTTAATCTATGCTGATCTGAATGCTGATTACTGGTAGAGAGATGCTGGAGTCTTTTTCTCTTTTGGGCTGGTTGATTGTCTCTTTTGCATAATCTATAGATGTTGTTAATGTCTATGTGTCTGTTGATGGCTGATCTGTCAGAGTGCCAGGCTTCTAGAAATTCCCTGGCATTTTTGGATTTGGCCTAGTCTAGGACTGTCACATTTTCCCAATTGAAATTATGATTAAATCTGTCTATATGTTGTGAAATTAAAGAATTTTCATCATGCCTTTTGCCTGCCAGTTGATGTTCATTCACATAATTTTCCTTCTTCCTATTATCCCCACAACAACTCTGTGAGGTAAGTTAGGCTGAGAGAGTGTGACTGGTCCAAAGTCACCCAGTTGACTTTCCACTAATTTCAAATAGAATTCCACTAATGTCAAAAGGAAAAGATTTTTCATGTTGTAAAGAATCAGTTTCTTAAATACTGACATTATATCTAGTTATTGCTTTAAATAATATTCTTCTCTAAGGTACACTACTATTTTGCACAACTTTCACATTACAATTTAGTATTCTAAAGTTTAACATATGAAAATTTATAAATTTAATTTATATTAACAAAGTGAGTTGGGTTGCGCTGAGAAAGTGAGTGGTTGGTCCAAAGTAACCCAGCTGGCTTTCATTTCTAAGAGAGAACTGGAACTCAAAGCCTCCTGGTTTCTAGGCCAGCACCTTAAGCAATACACCAAATTAACATAAAATATTTGATTTTTAAAAAAATTGGATGAGGAATTTATTTCAGCAGGAACAAAAAAAAAAACAAAGAAGAAATTGAGCTGCTCTGTATATAAATCCCCAACTAAAACCAGAACTTGTATTAACTGATGAACGAACATAGCAGATTTGTTGGAATGGTAATTAATTTGCATGAAACTTTGATCAACTAGGAATTTATGCTTCAAATAAAGACAACATATGATCCTATAAACCAGACATGTCAAACTCGCGACGTCACGCAATGTATCGGGACTGTGTACTAGACAATACATGACCCATTGGGACATGTTTTAGAGATACTTTCATAATGAAACATTTCCTTATCTTACAGGCTAGGAAAAAGCAGAAAACTGGCAGGGACATTTGGAATTGACAATCACATGATCATGGCTAACCACAGTGGCACAGCAGCACTGAAGAGATCATTCATTTGCCAAATTTGAATCCCCTGAGATAGGGGTACCGGAGTTTGGACACATTCTGTAAGTTAGCCTTTTTGAAGCATCTTGGTTCAAAAACTGTTGCCTTGTAATGCATTGTTTTGTCCATCTGAAACTTACAAATAGACATGAGAGTTTTAGTAGCATATGTAACAATACATTTTGTTTTGCATTTTACTAACAGCCTTAAAATTTTTTAATCTAATTCCAAATTAGTTTCTTCAATATGAGAGTTCTGTGGCATGGAAGTCTAAATAGATGTCTTGTCTGCATCTTCTTTTTCTTTTGTTTAACTTGCTGAATTGGACTGAATAGCAGATGACTTATCACTTTGTATTACTTTAAACTCATTATACATGCAGGCCTAAAACTCTAGTCTTGTTTTTCTTTATTATTATTGTTCTATCTGTTAACTATTTTGTCATTAAAATATTATTATCAGATCTTTCATCTTCAGCTTTACACTTTGCTGGCATCCTGCTATACAATGCAAGGGAAAAGGAGTGGGCAAAGGAGTATAGACTAGTAAAGATGAGCCTGGGAAAACAAAGGCAAATGATGGAAGGGGGAGACACCTTTGACAGGAACCAGAGGTGCCAGAACCAGAATATTTCAGTTTTCAAGGATGCTTGGCCTGAGAACACAAGTAGAACTGGTAGTGCCTTCCTTGGGGCATAAGGTAAGCCTGGTTGCCCTCTTGGACTCAGACTACACCAGATATCTGGTCAGCCCTGGCTTAGTCAAGAAAATGGGTCTGCGTCTAAGGAACTTAAAGTGCCTGTGGCTTTCTGCCAATTAAACAGTCAACAGCAGCCCCCACCCCCCGCAATGTTCATCACTGAACTAATAGAGATGAGGATGGGCGCCCATACAGAAACCCTGAGCTTTATCATGGTACCAGGCATCAGTTTTCATACTAGGACTGGCTTCTGAAATGGAACTCCTACATAAATTGGAGGAGGTGGCTCTTAAAGATTCACCGAAATGTTTACCAGTTATCTTTGATGAAGGACATGTTGGCCCACCTGGCCAGAGGAAAGATTTTTACTAAGCTAGATTTGTGGGAAGCTTACTACCGAGTTAGAATTAGGGAAGTACACAAGTGGAAAACTGCTTTCATCTGTCCTTTGGGATGTTTTTAATTTTGGGTACTCCCCTTTGGAATGCAAGGCACCCCTGCCATTTTTATGCAACTCATTAATAAGGTGCTACACGAGCATCTATATAAGGGGGTCTTAATTTACCTTGATGACATTCTGATTTACATTGAAACCATGACCGAGCATATAAAGTTAGTCAAAGTGGTGCTCAGAAAACTTCGTGCTGCTTATCTATACAATAAACTCTCCAAATGTGAGTTCCACCAGAGCAAAATTGATTACTTGGGGTACAACATCTCCCACGAAGGAATAGAGATGGATCCCAAAAAGTTAGAAGCTATGTTGAATGGGCCTCTACCCGCACTAGGAAGCAAAGATTCCTAGGATTCGCCAACTGTTACCACCGTTTATGCCCTCATTTGTGCAAATACCACTTTCCATCACTAACCTGTTGAAAACTAAAGGGGAGGGGAAACCCATACCCAGCCAACCAATGGAGTGCCAAGTGGCATTTGAAAAACTTAAGCACTTATTCACTGGCGAACTGGTGACTAAAACACCCAGATCCCAAAGCCCCGTTTGTTAACCAGGCAGATACTAGTGTGGCGGTGGGGACTGTACTGCTACTGAAAAATGAACAGGGGTCCTGTAATCATGTGCTTACTCTTCTAAAAAAAAACTCACTGAGATTGAACATAGGTGGGCAATGTGGGAGAAGGAAGCTTACTCAGTGCGCTGATCCTGATCTGGAGACACTTTTTAGAGGGAAATAAAGCCCTATTGAGTTGTGGATGGACTACAAAAACTTGGAAGCCCTGAAAACACCCAGAAGACTATCTCCAAAGCAGGTCTGTTGGGCCCAATAATTTAACAGTTCAACTTTACATTGCAATATCTCCCAGGAGGGAAAAACTTCCTAGCTGATGCTCTCTCAAGGCTGCCACAATATAATAGCTCTAAGGCTGAAGTCAGCAGTCATTCCTTTCTAGCAGCTGGCAGCTGGCAGCCCCAGCCATCACCATAGGGCAGGAGAAGCTCAAACCCCAGATAGCAGACAATTTGCTCTCTGCGCTAAAAGCCGTATTAGAGAAAGACAAATGGTTTAAAGCCCACTAAGTTGAATGTACATTGCACAATTGCTTGGCATGGGTAGGGGCCAAACTATAGGTCCCGGAGAGTCAATGAACCATTGTCCTGCAAAAAAGTCATGACTTGAAAACAGTAGTACCCTTTGGCTTTGTAAAAACCGTGCACCGTGTAAAATGACAGTTCTGGTGGCTATCCCTAAAAAAAGACATAGAAAGCTACATAGCTAGCTGCTCTATTTGTGCATCAGCCAAAAGACATCAAGGGAAGACACCAGGCCTCCTCCAACTAGTGCCAAAGCTGAAAGTGCCCTGGAAGGAAACCTCAATGGACTTTATAGTGGAGTTAGCGGAAAGCTCTGGAAATATCGTAATTTGGGTGATAATCTCTTCTCTAAAGAAGTACATCTTGTACCTTGCCAAAAAAATTCCCTCAGCATGAACCTTAGCCAAGCCATTCATGCAGCATGTATGAATGGTGCAGCATGGGGCACCAGAATGAATCGTTTTGGATTGCAGCATTCAATTCATTTCATGATTTTGGCAAGAATTCCTCAAATTACTAAGCTCCTTCCATCATCCCAAAATGAATGGGGTGTGTGAATGTACTAATGGTGTCCTAGAACAATACCTAAGATGTTACATTAACTACCAATAACATAATTGGGCTGACCTCTTTTGACAAACAGCTTATAGTAACGCCGTACGTATTAGCACTGGTTTTACCCTCTTTAAAGTGGCATTTGGGCAGGACTTTCCCCAAAAGTAAGGCCTACCCTGAAAATAAGCCCTAGATTGATTTTTGGGGGTGGGCCTAATATAAGCCCTACTCCAAAAATAAGTCCTAGTTTTGGGGTGAGGCACACACTTAAAAATCAAGTTAGGTCGGGGGTAGGGTGTGGATCTGCCCCATGCACCCCGCAGCCACTTACCTTGCAGCCAGGCCTCTCCTTGCCGGCCCACTTCTTCTGCGGCATCTTCTGCAGCCAAGCCTGCATTTCTCAGTCACAGGCCTGTCCAGAAGGCCTGTGCAGCCAAGAACCGAACTATGGATTCAATCCATAACTTGGTTCTGCAAGACCTCTGCAGCAGAGGACTGAGCTATGGATTCAATCCATAGCTTGGTACTCGGTTGCATAGGCCTTCTGGAAAGGCCTGACTGCAAAAAGCAGGCCGGAATGCAGCTGCAGAAAGAAGCCCCAGAAGAAGTGGACCAGCTGGGTGGGGCTGTCGATGCCAGAGGAGTAAGACATCCCCCGAAAATAAGACCTGGTCGCTTTTTTGGAAGTAAAAAAAAATAAGACCCGGTCTTATTTTTTGGGGAAACACGGTAGCTATTCCCGAATTGCCCCAAGCCAAGCCTCAAACAACAACTTTAGCAGAGTGGATTTCACAATTGCAAAACATCTGGCCAGTAGCCCAGAAGGTGCTCGAAGAAGCACGATAATCATATAAAAAACAAGCCAACAACAAATGCTCTAAACCAAAGGAATTCAAAGTAGGCAACTAAATCTACCTGTCTACCAAGTACTTAAAGTCCAGACAGCCTTCAAAAAAACTGGGTCCAAAGTACATTGGCCCTTTCCCCATCAGCAAAGTTATTAACCCAGTGACAGTTCAGTTAAAACTACCAAAAACCATCAGACGCATTCACCCGGTGTTCCATTGTAGCTTGGTAAAGTAGACAATCATCTCTCCCTTATGCCCTGAGATGAAGCCACCACCTGATCTCATCTTGATTGAAGGTGAGCAACTTTTCAAAGTCAAAGAGGTTTTAGATTCACACATATACCAGCAAAAAAATCAGTGTTTAATAGCTTGGAAATATTTTCCCATTTCAGAGACAGAATGGGTAGATGCCCAGCACATAAGAACTTCAAAACTTCTTCAAAAGTTCCACAATAAATATCCAGACACCCACTGAATACTAATTCATCATTTGTCTTTCTCATTCCCTCCCCTTTTCTTTTCTTCCCATACAGGACTAATGTCCCTGAAAAGGAGGACAGAATGTCAGGTCTGTCATCGTCAGCTTTACGCTTTGCTGGCATCCTGCCATAAAATGCAAGGGAGGAGGATGGAGCAAAGAAATGTAAAGTAGTAAAGATGAGCATGGGAATGTGAAGACAAATGGTGGGAGGGGGTGACACCCTTGACAGGAACCAGAGGTGCTAGGACTGGAATAATTCCAGCTTTCAAGGACACCTGGCCTGGGAACAGAATGTGAAACTGCATTGAGTTGTGCCGAATTCCAAGCTGTTCCAAAACATCAAAATGGCATGCAATTAGACACTGATGAATTGGTCAAGGAGGGAGGATCAGGAAAGGGGAAAAGTATAACCTTTGTGCAGGAATATTCAGATCTAGCCTTTTTTTCCCTGCAACAATCTTAGTAAAAGAACCTTTCGCTTCAACCAAATGTAGTCGAGGATCTTTCGTTCCTAAGGACCTGAGCTGGGCAGGCCTGACAAGTATATAATTGACAGGTTAATAATCTGTAAATGGATTTGATAGTTTAAAATCTTTTGGACCTGTTTTGCAAGGGGTGGCAAATTAATTTTGTAGTTATGTATTAATCAATATTCAACTAGGGAAGATAATTTGTGCATAGGTGCTAGGGTTTTTCTTTTTAATGCACTTTTTTGTATTTTTGTATGCTTGTTTTCTTTAAATTTTTTGGAGTCTTGTATTTAATCTTTTTTTCCAAATAAAATTTGAATTAAAAAAAAGAATTAGAAAGAAAGAACAGAAACTTCGCAGAGTCACCTTGTGGTGAGATGGATGGTAAACAAATTTAATAATAAATGAATTAGTATTAATGGTGAAATCTCAAAAGGCAGCTGCCTCTAGATTTGAGAATTGTTTATATTCAGCGGGAAAAGTCTGATTTGATCTTTATAAGATCTCATGGGGCAGGCAGATATAAGTGGAGAGAGGTTGATTCTTAGAAGCCTGGTTCCACACCATGAAGAGCTTTAAAAGTTAAACCCACACCTTGAATAAACCCAGAAAAAAACCTGACAACCAATGCAACTTTGGAGCAGAATATAGTATGTGCTTTCTCAGAGCATACATAACTGCCCACACCCCTGCATTTTATTCTGGTTGAAGCTTCCAAATACTCTTCAAGGTCAATCCTATGTAATCCATTGCAGTAATCCAATTTGGAGGTGATTGGGGCATGAATATGTTCTGTTATTAATAAATGTATGCAGAACTTGCTGGTACAAGAACAGGTAAAACTGGTGCATAAGATGAAGCTGTGCATGAATCTTTGAGTACCCCAAGGTTGTGCACTGGATCTGTACAATTCCTTTTTTTTTAATAGGTTTTATTAATTTTTAAAAACTACAACCTTTAGAGCTGGGTTCACATATTTAACATTAACTTCTTCAATATAAATCTATTCAGTATTGCACAATCCAATCTTTTTTTCCTTGATCTTCCTTTCTTCCCCATATTTTTTCCCTTTTCCCCTTATTAAACAATTACAATTCTTAGTACTATTGATGTATACAAAGTTAGATATAGACATCTTCATTATATTTTACTAATATTATAGAAATAACAATAATATCAATTCATAAATCAATATCCTGTTTTTTGTGTTCTTGTTAAAGTTTGATTTCATCAATAAAGTATCTTTGTCAGTTATGATTTTCTCAATATTAATTACATTTATATAGCTAAAAAATTTTGTTCATACCAATCCTCCTCTTATTTTAAAATTTCTCATATCAAAAAAAGGAAAAAATACTATTTTAATTCTAAATCATATCTTCCATTACAAAAATCTAGTTATATCTAAGGGTCATCCGTTCTTTTAATCATATTCAAACAGGTATATTAAACAGATAGTGCCCCCTCTGATAGATCAAATCCTCTATTTTTTTAAATCTAACTCTCGCTTTCTGTCTTTGCCAAGCAGGCCAAGGCAATTAAATCGCCCAAGAGTTTTCTTTCTATTTTTGTGAAAGCTGCTTGGCATGAGAAAGACAATTTAGGAAGAGCAATTCCATCCAGCACCAAAGATGACATAGTCCTGGAATCCAAAACCAATGCAACTCAGTCTTGCCATGGTACAGCTAAAACTTGTTATTCCCCATCCATGCCATCACAGACTCCACATACCAGGATATGACAGTCATGGCTTCACTTAATTCACCAGAGGTAGAAATATACATGGCAACAGATGAGTTCAGCCAGCAGCCTCATGTAGATGTTAAAAAGGAGAGGAGAAAGCACCCATCTCTGTGGCATCCCATATAGTAGGGGCCAAGGGCAGGACCTCTCCTCCTCAATCATCACCCATTGGAATCAACTCCCAAGGAAGAAGATAACACTGGCACAGCTCTGTGCCATCCATCACCATCCTTCTGAACTAGACCAGAAGGATATCATGGTTGATGCTATTGAAAGCTGCCAAAAGGTAAAGAAAGGCCAGGATGGATGCAGGACTATCTCCCACCCATGCCTGAAGCCATCCAAAAATGCTACCAATGTCATTTCTGTCTCATATCTGGGTCTGAATCATGACAAAAAAAAATCTACATAATCAAATTCCTCCAAGGCCCTCTGAAGCTATTGCACCACCACTTTTTCTACCACCTTCCTCCCAAAAGGGAATTGTCCAGTATAGTGATGTCCACTGATGATTTCTTGAGGAGAAAGCAAACCATACCTCTGTAAGAAGTAGAGGAAAAATCCCCTTATTCAAAAAAGGATTAACTACTGCCAGAACCCAGTCACATAACTCTAGGCCAGGGGTAGGCAACCTTGGCTCTTTTATGACTCGTGGACTTCAACTCCCAGAATTCCTGAGCCAGCCTGCTCTAGGCACTTTAACAAGGTGGGGGGGGAAGCAAGGGTCTAGAGAACGTTGTTAAATGAATTTTGCCCTATTTTATGACCTTTCTTGCCACAGTTGTTAAATGAATCACTGCAGTTGTTAAGTTAGTAACATGGTTGTTAAATAAATTGGGTTTTCCCATTGGGTTTGCTTGTCAGAAGATCGCAAAAGGAGATCACATGACCCTGAGACACTGCAACTGTCATAAATATGAGAGTTGCCAAGTCTCTGAATTTTGATCATATGATCATGACAATGCTGAAATGATCGTAAGTATGGAAATTGGTCATGGCACTTTTTTCAGTGCTGTTGTAACTTTGAACAGTCACTAAATGAACTGTTAGAAGTTGAGGACTACTAGTATCTCACTTATAATAGTAAGGAAACAAATTCCCAAGGCTCTTTAGATATCCCAGTCTCCTCCCCTGAAATAACTGCATGCTTGACTACAGCACTTACTACAAAAAGCTGCCAGCAAGAGATTTCTAAAAATGAGACTACAGAACATGTTCCAAGGCAAAGTTTACTGATTGCAGAGACCATATTTTCAATTTTGGGCTATTTAAGAGAAGTAAAAGTGGACACACTGAAAGAGTTCTTTGATGCACTCAATTGATCGATCCTTCCACAGCAAGGACTCAACTCATTTTGTCAAAGCAGAAAATTCTGTGTCCAAACATACTCAAAGTGCTGCAACCCCAAATGAGACTCTATAGCTAAACTGACAGAAAAAAGGGAATAAATCCCAAATAAACTTGATCCCATGTGTTCCAAACCAATCAGATTTACTTAAAAATCACCCTTTAATTGACTCAACAGTGAACAGTGTTTTTTAAAAAGCAATATGTTATTCCCTAAGTCAGCTACTTCAATATCATTATTATGCAGTTGATTTACATTCGATTGAGAGGCTGCCTAGCAACATGGGCTGTAAGCAAATTCTGCTGACATTCAAGCAATCTATAATTCCAACTATGCTTTTCAAAATGAAGAACATCCTGATGCTACTGTTATTTTAACTGAGAACAAGGAGTGGATGCTGCTACCCTCATTTGTAAAAATATCAAACTAGTGTTCTCCACTAATTATTTAGATAAGCAACTTCAAGCTGAGATATGATAGACAGCAATAGCAATAGCACTTAGACTTATGTACTGCTTCACAGTGCTTTACAGCCCTCTCTAAGCAATTTACATATTGCCCCCAACAATCTGGGTCCTCGTTTTACTGATTTCAGAAGGATGGAAGGCTGTGTCAACCTTGAGCTGGTGAGAATTGAACTGCCGGCAGCCGACAGTCAGCAGAAGTAGCCTGCAGTACTGCATTCTAACCATTGCGCCAGCAGCTGTATCACTGAATGCAGAAATAATTGACACTTCTGGATCCTTGTCAGACTCCAAATAAGAGGACTAAGTTAGAGGATCTTATGCAAACTTTAACCATAGTGCACAAGACAGTTGCTTCAAAGAAAAGATGCTCCAGTCCAAATCAGAACTATACAAAAGAAAATCTCATGCAGCAGATCAATGCAACATAATCTTCATATAATTATTTGGAGAACAAGTGTGTAGTTGAAGACTTAATATTACTTGCTCTTGAGAATCATCCTGAGGAACTCCAGAAATTTTCCCATTAGTCAAATCCTATCATGGAGTCTAAATTTTATCTCACATCGCAAGTGAGATACACTTCCATCTAGTTATTCATCATTACAAACCAACACTATTGACAAGAGCCCTGAACTGGGGCACCTCTCTGTTATTAGCTCACTCCAATCTTAGTCGCCCACAAGCCCAGCAGTCAGAAAATGAGAGGACAGTCTACATTTACTGTCATTAGCAGGTAGATGCTGGGACTACAGCTGCGGAGTCATCAGTACCAGATCAGAGTGACCTCTATTGTAAAAAAGAACAATTAGAATTTAAAGAGAAAATCTGAACTTTATAACTGTCTATATACAGAAAATATTGACATCGATATCAATACTGTCCTCTCTGACATCCAAAATATACTAATCTCTCTAATAGCTGATCTTAACAACAAACAGTATGAAACAACTTGTGTTTTCACTTTCCCTCAAAATCTGCCTTTAGCAATCGCCACTACCAGGAATTCAGACTGACATTTGAATGCCCCTAAATTTCTTTACTGTTCGATCTCCGTGTCAGCAAAGTCCCATTTCTCCAGGTCCAGTTTCAAAACAGCTTTTCTATCCAAGCACAGTAGTAACTCTGCAAAGCATAAAGTAGCTCTTCCCGCTTCCTCTACACCTCCTCTTTAATTCTTCACAGCACAATGAGGCAAAGTTTGTACAGAGCTGCTACTGTGCCTAGATGGAAAAATATGTTTTGAAACTGGACCTGGAGAAACAATACTCTGCTGACATGGAGAACAAACAATAAAAGAGTTAAAAGAGGCAGTGGAGAAGGAGAGGGAAGAAATTACTTTATTCAGTCCAGCAGGTCAGGTTTCACAAGGCCTGAGAATGAAAAAAGAAAAGGATGCCGATGGAATTCTCCCACATGGCCCAGCAAGAAAGGCCTGCTTTCCTTCCCTTCTCTTACCTCCTAAGTTATGCAGATCTTTAGAGGGTAGGTGAGGGATTGTGAGGGGTGGAAGAGGAAGAGGTGGCAGAGCAGGCCCACTTCTTTTGGGACCCCCGCAGGGCAAGGATTGGGGGTGGTAACTTCTCTGCAAAGTTAAGAATTCTACAGAATTCACCCAGTCATTTGTAAGGGAGATTGACTGGGTGGGTGCTGTAGAACTCATAACTTAGAAGCAGGGTCTGGAGGAGGAGTTTGTTGTTAACTTTGAACGGTCATTAAATGATCTGTCATAACTCAAGGATTACCTGCATAAGGGTTTGCATACTGCATCTTCTATAAGGATTCATGAACTCATTTTATAACTCCTTACCTAACAAATTATCCAGGAAATTTTGATCTCTTTTATGTACAGCTGTTACCATTAGATTAGATTTGAACAGTTAAATTCTGCTACATTGTCTATAACATTAAGAAACTGTTGGCCATCAATTGATGAACCATCATTAATTTTAATACATTGTTATAGAACATAGAATAATAGAGTTGGAAGGGACCTCGGAGATCTAATCCAATCCCCTGCTCGACCAGGAGACCTTATACCTTTTCAGACAAATGGTTGTCCAGTCTCTTTCTGAAAGCCTCCAGCGATGGAGCACTTCTGAAGGTAATCTGTTACATTGGTTGATTACTCTCACCATTATGAAATTTCTCCTTAGTTCTAGGTTGCTTCTTTTCTTGGTCAGTTTCCAGTCAATGCTTCTTTTCTTGCCTTTGGTGCTTTGAAAAATAGTTTGACCCCCTTGTCTTTGTAGGAGCCCCTCAAATATTGGAACAGTGCTATCATGTCCCCCCAGTCCTGCTTTTCATTAGACTAGATATACCTAATTCCTGTAACTGTTCCTCATATGTTTTAGGCTCCAGTCCCCAAATCATTTTTGTTGCACTTCTCTGTACTCTTTCCAAAGTCTCAACATCTTTCTATATTGTGGTGACCAGAACTGGATGCAGTATTCCAAGTGTGGTCTTACTAAGGCTTTGTAAAGCGGTACTAGAGCTTGATTCTATCCCTCTATTAATGCAGCCTAGGATTGCTTTAGCTTTTTTGGCTGCTCCCGCACATTCATAGCTCATATTTAAGAGATTGTCCACTAGGACTCCAAGATCTCTCTCATAGTTACAGGCATTAAGCAAATTTTCACCTAGTCTATACCTATGCAACACCTATGTTTTTTCTTGCCTAAGTGTAAAACCTTACTGTTATCCACATTGAATTTCATTTTGTTAGATAGGGCCCAGTGTTCAAATCAGTTAAGATCTCTTTGGATCTTGAGCTTGTCTTCTGGGGTGTTGGCTATTCCTGCCAGCTTAGTGTCATCTGCAAATTTAATCAGTTCCCATTCTATTCCTTCATCTAAGTCATTTATGAAAATACTGAAAGTACTGGGCCTTAAATAGAATCTTGGGGTACCCCACTGCTTACTTCCCTCCATGTGAATGTACACATTGAGTACAATTTGTCAGCCAGTTACAAATCCACCTAGTGGTGGTACTGTCTATTCGACATTTTACTAGCTTGCCAAGAAGTAGGTTGTGGTCTACTTTATCAAATGCTTTGCTGAAATCTAAGTATACAACATTTCACTGATCTACTAATTTGGTTACTTCATCAAAGAATGAAATAAGATTTGTTTAGCATGATCTGTTTTTGACAAACCCATGTTAGCTTCTGGTTATAACCTTGTTTTTTTCTGGGTGTTCACAGATTTGTTGCTTGATTATCTTTTCAAAGATCTTCCCAGGTATTAATATCAGTCTGATTGGTTCGTAATTTCCAGGATCTGTTTTTTTCCCCTTTTTTAAAGATGGGGACCACATCTTTTCCAGTCCTCAGGTAGTTCCCCGGTGATCCAAGAACGTTGAAGGGTATGTTTCAATGGTTCTGAAATCAGGTCTGCCAGTTCCTTCAGAACTCTTGGATGTAGTCTGTCAGAACCCAGTGATTTGAATCTGTCTAGAGCTGATAGGGGTTCTCTTACGTTATTTTTGCATATTTTAATGCTAACCTGTCATTTATGGTTCTGTTTTTGGTAAATTTTAGGTTTTCTTTCTGAATTTCTGAAGATAGATGCAAAGTATGAATTAAGCAGTTCTTTCCTCTACTGCCCATTACTTCTTTGCCATCTTCTCCCATTAGTTGACCGATTGTTTCTTTGATTTTTTTTTCTTAAGTTTTATGTGTTGAATTTTTAAAATATTTTTATGCCTTGTTCTGTTTTATTTTATTTATGCTTTAATTTTTATTGTGGTCAGTGACCATAATAAAAGATTGAATTGAATAACTGATCTCCACAAGAGCTATGAATAAAATTCAAGTGTAGGAGATGACCCAGGCTGAGCCTGAGGGCAGATCAAACGCTTCATCAGTCATGAGTCCCTTCATGCCCACAAGAGAGCTAAATCCAGCCCACCTTGAATTCCTTCTATTCTTATCTACTGTCAATTTCTTTTGACTATTAGTAGTTCAGATTCTTGTAGAGAGCTTAAACTTGCAATAAGTCTTTATATCTATTTGAACTGCCTGGATCTTCTGATTTCTCTGGCACTTGACATTAATTTGAACTACTCTCCTTCACCAAAAATTTCACAGACTCCAGAATACCCAAGCCATTGCTTCAGATTCCAGAGCTGCAGCAATAATGGACAAGCAAGATCTCCACTTTATCCACGCTCTAGACACCAAGATGGCATTGAAGATGAAATCAGGAATTTTGCAGCCAATTTTCAACAAATGCAGATCCTGACTCAACAAGCGATTCCTCTGCAACCACAACCATTTGCTACACCTGCCAGGCACAACCTGCCAGTTCCTGCCACGCTCATCCCCAAGACTCCCCATTGCCTACCACAAAGATTCATTGGTGGTCTGATACGATGAGAACATTCCTAGACAGAGCAAAGTAATCATCAGCATCCAACCAGGGGAGTTTCCAACAGACAGATCAAAAATTTCCTTCATCAGTGTTTTAATCAAAACACTCCACTGCCAAATGGGGGCATCCACTCATCGAAACCAATGACCCTGCCGTGGATAGTTTCCCAGACTTTCTCATTAGGTTTAAAGAGCACTTTGGAGACTCTATTAAGATAGAAACTACAGAACAATGCATTCACAAGCTCCACCAGGGCAACAACTCCATAAGAACATATATTGAAGATTTCAAGCTCATTGCAACAGATCTAGATTGGAATGAGTTAGCTTTAAGATTACAATTCAAGAATAGGCTCAACAAGCCCATAATCACACAACTGATGCAACAAGGTATTCCATGCGGTCTACAAGACCTCTATCAAGTCTTTATAATAGCTGAATCTCAACTCGCAGAACTTAGAGCATTTTTCAGCAGCCCCAGCCAACTGCTTCCACAGCTGACTCCTCCTGTCATTACCCTGAGCCTCCCTGCCCCCTTGGATTTGGATGCTGAAGAGCTGATGCAAATTGGAGTGCCAGATAAGCTCCAGGAGCAGAAGAATGGCAATGGCACAGAGAGCTCGCCCTTTGTTTCTATTGTGCAGACAAGGTCAATAATTGCTTCACTAAAGCTCCCAGGAGAGGCAATAGATAGCTTGGCAATGTCTCCACTACTCACCACCTGGACAACAAGGCCCAAGCCAGGAAACAAGAAATGCTCCCCCTCCAATAGCTCACAGGGAGTTCACCCAAACACTGAATGGTGCTCAATTACCTCCACGCTCAGGTATGTTAATGAAATTTGATTCTACCCTGACACTTCCCAATGATCAGGAAACCACCATCCCTGTTTTGATAGATTCTGGGGCAACCTCCTACTTCATAAGCCTAGCCACAATCCAGAAACATAAGATCCCCACAGTTCCCCTGAAGTCTCTATTGCCACTGATAACTATTGATGGCCAAATTCTAAATGCAGGCCCTATTATTCATGCCACAGTGCCTTTGAAATTAACAATTAATCAGCATCCTGAAGAGTTAGCCTTCTTCAAAGCTGACTACATCAATCTTCCATTTGTGCTGGGAACACTTGGTTACAACACCATGATCCCTACTACTAAGTGGAAAAACCAATCTACTGTCTTTTATAGTACTGAATGTCTTTCTCATAACGATCAGCCAATGAAAACTCCTCAAAAGCCCCCCAAAGGTTAACAGATTCCCAATCTGCTAAGTAAATATGCAGATTTCACTGATGTTTTGGGGGAGGAGGAAGCCTTGGCTCTGCCCACACACAGAGACTGCAATTGCGCTATAAACCTGGTCCCTGGCATCAAAATTCCCACCAAGAGACAACACCAAATGTTTACTACAGAATTAGAAATTCTAAAACAATAGTTGGACTCTAATTTGCAAAAGGGATTCTTAAGACCCTCCCAGTCTCCTGCCTTGACTCCCACCTTCTTCATACCCAAGAAGCAAGACCCCAGTGGGCATAATAACAGTGAGAAACCCTCAATGTGAGTTGTCCATGATTACAAAGCTTTAAACTCAATCACAGTAAGAGATCATTATCTACTATCATTAATTCCAGATCTATTAGATAGACTGCAGATAGCATGCATAGAAGACTAGACCTCCGCAATGCTTACAATCTCATTAGGATCAAAGAAGAGCATGAATGTTTACTATCTTTGATACCAAATATGGCAAATTTGAAAACACATGCTGCCTTTCAGACTGTGTAATGCAGGGGCCATAATTTCCAGAATTATAAATCAAGTCTTCATAGATTTAATAGATAAATTTGTGTTTCTATATTTAGATGACATTTTAGTCTACTCTGAGAATGAGTCTCAGCACACAGACCATGTGCAAACAGAGCTCAGTAGATTCAGAGATAACCATCTCTTTGTCAAGCCAGAAAAAAAATTGCCCCTTTGACTTGCTACAACTAGATTTCTTGGATTACTGTATTTCAGCAAAAGGCATCCAGATGGACTCCCAAAAGGTCCAAGCTGTCCTAGACTGGCAAGCCCCTTGTACAGCCAAAGGCTTTGCTAACTTCTACAGGAAATTTATATCAGGTTTTGCTCATAAAGCCAAGCCACTAGACCAACTGACCATGAAAGGAGTTAAAACTCACTTGGACTTCTGCACAACAATCAGCATTCAAAAAATTAAAGCAGCTTTTTCCTTGCCAGCCCCTGCTTCAGCACCTGCACACATCAAACAAATGTACTGTCCAAACTGATACCTCAGATATAGCCTTTGAGGCTGTTCTTTTACAACAGGGATAGAGAAAAAAACAGCCTGCAGCCACACACATCTTCTTTTCCAGAGCCCTGACAGCCCCTAAATGCAATTATGACATCTTTAATAAAGAACTCCTTGTGACTTCCGGATCCGGTGGCAGCGCCCGCGGACGGGCAAAGAACTCACTCTCTTTGCCGTCCGGTTTCCCCCCGCCGGTAGACCCTGGACAGGGTCGAAAGTCGCCCTGTAGGGGCGACCACCGTAGAGGAGGGCACTCGTCGATCGTGGAGGGAGCGGCGGCTCCCTCTGCGGTCCGAGAAAATCACCTTTGGGCCGACGGGGAAAAGATCGGCCAGTAACATGGCCGATCACTCAGCTGCTCCAGCCGAAAGTCACAGCAACATCTAAGCAAAAAGAACCACCGTGGAAGATCCGGGTGAGACCTTTCCTTCCCTCTTGTTACTTTACCTATTTCCCTGCTAACAGCTTTAAGAACTATTTCCCTACTTTGAGAAAGCAGCGTTTGATCACTGGGGAAAACGGGCTTTGGAAAAATAATTATTGTTTTTTATTATTTTACTTTGTTTATATAAGCAGTTGGAATTCGGGCATCCTGGGGAAAAAAAAACACCCTTACTGTGACTCTCTCTTTTGGCTTGTTTATTTCCAGTTTAGGTGAAAATCCTAAGGGAGGGGGTGGAATGCTTTTTTTCCTCCCCCCCCTCCTGAATAGTATTGCCTAAAAACTTTCTGCTCTCTGGGCGGACTTATGTAGATTGCTTTGGACACAATGCAACCTGGGACTTGGCATGAAGCCCAGAAACTATGACTGATACAATGTAACTTTCTCCAGTTGAACTCCCACTTCCTGATTCTGGCGTGATGCCCAGACTGGATTACAACATAACAACTGACTGCTACTTGGGACTCTTGCTGTTTTCTTTATTTCTGTGCTGGACTTGACTATTGACTTTTTGCTATCTTTGATTGGAAATATATCTCTGTTTGGACTCTATATTTTATAACGCTGCAATCTATTCTTTAAGCTGAACTTCTAAAAAAAAAAAGTGGATGGAATCCTACTCACAGATTAATTATGGACTTATATTAGAAATTTTTTTGGAAATGAGAATGGAATATAAAGAACATATCAGAATGCTTAGCAAAAAGGAGGACTTAGAATTAAAAATTGAAGCTCAACCTTTGATTGACTATGATACACAATCAGATTTACAATTTAATGAGATGGATGAAATACATTTACAATCTATTGAATCTATTGAAGAGGAAGAGGACACATCCCACATGATGGACATCTTTGATGATCAAAGGCAGAACTCAACTAAAACATTTACAACTTTAAAAGCAACAGGATTGGACTTCCAAATACGAGGCACCAAAAATGTTGACAACATGACAGTACAGACAACACTGGATAAAAGAGAAAAAGAATATGATTGGACTCAATGGTGGGAAAAGGCCTTTAGCCAGTCACTAAGATGGGAGGATTTAGAGGTCCTGCTGTGGAAACTTACTTGGCACAAAAAGAAAGCTAGAATTAGATTTAAAAATGAGAGTTAAAATTTTATCTGATGGATAAAAAGGGCTTTTGGACGTTGAATGAGCTAATATTTTTGAGATTTTTAAGGTTACTCTGGTTTGAGTCAACATTAGATCTAAATTATGGATTTGATTATGGTTTGGAATGACAATAGGAAAAATTGGAAAACTTAAAATTAAAGGAGTTAGATTGAGATTGAGATTGGTGAAGTATTATTGATATTTTTACTTACAAGAATTGAATGGTAATTAGTGATGTATTAAATGGACTAAATTGAAACAATTGAGGAATTTTTAGGGACTTGGACTGATTTATAAAAATATTGGATAGAGTATATGAAATAGAATATAGTTGAGAAATATTAAGATATAATAGTTATATTATTAGTTTATGATAGAAATAATTATTGTCCTATTATTATTATTATTATAACATTATTATATTATTATGTCTTATGTAACGGTTTTAAAATATATAAATTTATGTTTATTTACAAAATATGTATGTGAAATAGAATAGAATAAGAGATATAATTTGATTGAGAAGTATAAATTGAAATTGGAATAATAGATATAGGTGAGAAACAATTTATATTTTAGGAATGCTCGAATTGTATACTATATGTTTATGTAAGACTATTGAAATAGATTAATTGAAAGTTGGTTAAGCCTGAAAACGGGTGAAAATATCTTTGATAACTTTTGTTTTTTGTTTTTGTGTGTTTTTTTTTCGTTTTTTTTTCTTTTTTCTCTCTCTTTTTTTTTAATTGATAAAATAGACAGGGAACCTTTAAAGAAGTAGTTTAAATTGTATATGTATGACTGTATTTTTTGTTGTGTTCTATGGAGTGCCCTATCTCCACGATGTGTTATAAGCACTTGGCTGTAAAACAAACAAAAAAAACTAATAAAACTTGTTATGGGAAAAAAATAAAAAATAAAGAACTCCTTGCCATTAAATCAGCATTCCATAACTGGAGACACTTCTAGAAGGCACACACTTTCCTATACAGGTCAACACTGACCACAAGAACCTATGCACCCTGCAACAACTCAAGCTGCTTTTACCTAGACAAGTCAGATGGAACCAATTCTTCCCATGATTTTTACATTAAATATGTACCAGGTTCCAAGAACTTAATGCCAGATGCGCTCTCTCACAAACCAGTATATTCCTTTGTTCAACAGACTCCAGAACCGACAACAACCCTACAACCTTCCAATCTCCAACCCAACTGCACCAAGACTTAATCACCAAAATAAAGACACAGCAGCAACTAGATTGCATCTCATGGACCAAGATAGATGATCTCAAGGAGATCCCAGCAGGTACTGTAAACCCATTCATGCCCTGAAACACAGAGGCAGAATAATTGTTTCCCTCCTCCATGCAGGGAAGAGGTATTGCAGCTTTGCCATGATAATCAAATGGCAGGGCATGGGAGCATGTTCAAAATCCTGCACAGAACCTAAAGAGACTTTTGGTGGCCTAGGATGGCTGCATACATCAAGGAATATGTGGTCTCTTTCCACACATGCAGAAAGCCCAAACACCTCCTGCAGGACTTTTGCAACTGCTATCTACATCCCCCCTCCACTCTTTGCATCAGGTCTCTCTGGATTTCATTACTGATATACCCCCTATCCAGGGCTTCACTACTGTTCTAGTGCTGGTAAATCTTTTCACCAAGATGGCCCATTTCATATCCTGTAAAGTATGGCCTTTGGCCCAATGCCAAAGATATGGCCCAACTTTTTATAGATGTCTTTTGCTACCATGGCATGGTCTCAGCACTTGTGTAAGACAGAGGCACACAATTCCAATCTAGATTTTAGAAAACAGTTTTTCAGTTACTAAATGTTACGGTCAATCTCTCCTCAGCTCACCACTCTGCCTCGGATGGGGAAAGAGTAACCAGCTCCTCTAGCAGTACTTGAGATCTAGTGCACCTACAGCCAAGACACCTTGTCATCATTACTGCCACTCACAGAATTTTCTTACAACAATTTGCTGCACTCATTGACTTCAATGACATCATTTCAAGCCATGTATCACTTACACCTAAACTATTCCCAGACCACCCTGGACTGGACTCAATTGTCTCAAGGGCGGTTGATTTCTTACAGAGCAACCTGTTGCCCAAAATCTTTTGGAACAGCAACTTGACCAAGCGAAACAGGCTTATAAGAAGGCAGCAGATGCCCATTGGCAGAAGAGCCCACCCATAGCAGTAGGAGACAAAGTTTGGCTCTCTGCTAAGTTCTTAGCCACTTCAAGACCTTCCAAGAAGCTAGATGCTAAATTTGTGGGCCCATTGAGAAATCAACAGTGTAGCTTTCCATCTCCAATTACCTCCTGCAATGAAGGTGCATCCAGTATTTCACTGAGCATTATTTTCCAGAGATGCTCCTCCAAGCACAATACGATCGCAGCAACACATTCCACCGCCAGTCATAGTAGAGAGAGAACCAGAATATGAGATGGAAGAAATCCTAGACTCTACGAAAGGAGGCAAAGGCATCCAGTGTTTGATTCACTGGAAAGACAACCCGGTTGCAGATCATTCGTGGGAAAATGCACAGCATGTTCATGCCCCTGATTTAGTTTGTCAGTTTCCCCAGCGCTTCCCCAACAAGCCAAGGAAGCTACTGGCCTCCTGCCCAGTTTCACCTGAGGAACTTGTCAAGGAAGAGCCCCTCAGCTCCTCAGTATTCCTCCAGTGGGAGGAGGGACACTTGCCTATGATGGACCTTTCATATCTGGCCTTTAATTTCTGGGACAGGGGAGAGGAGGGACCCTCAAACAATGTTTGTGTGTTACCACAATTATCACCTGGCTCATTAGCTTTGCCTGGTTTTTCTGAAAAATGCTTGAGGATTTACTTTCATTATCTTCTGGCTTTTACTTACAAATTGAAGATGATTAACAGCTCCCTATTAAATACATGTCCTAAGTGGTGCAGCCCCTATTTATTTATTTGTATTCCACCTTTATTATTTTTTACAAATAACTCAAGGAGACAAACATGTTAAATACACCTTTCTCTTCCTATTTTTTCCACAATAACCTTGTGAAGTGATCTGTGCTTTAACCCTAATCCTATTATTATAAAGTTTGACAGGGTTGCAATACATGACATGATTTTAAGGAAAAAATAGTGAGTGTTCTGTTCGCAACACAGACATGAAGACGAGGCAGTTGATGCACAAAAGATGTTCTTTATTTGGTATTTGCACTGAACAGAAGCCAGAACAGAAGAGAACAGAAGAGTGAGAAATAATGGCAACATGCCCTTTTTATACTCCCCCTGTTAGGGGAGGCTCAACCAATGACTGCAGGCTATTCTCCCGCCTCGCGCATGCGCACGAGGCTGGAGACAGCCTGTCTGGGTCCCGGGCAGACATGTGGTCTGTCCGGGTCTCTGCAACGGTCCCGGGCAGACATGTGGTCTGTCCGGGTCTCTGCAACTTGTTTCCAATCTTCCTGGGCCTTGCTGAATGACTCAGCAAGGCCCAGCCTCTCTACAGACTTTCTGAGCCTTGCTGAATGACTTCAGCAAGGCCCAATACATAACACCCCTCCCCTCTTGACTGAAACAATACTCACAAGGGATTAATACAGTAATATAACATTGGCCAACCGGCCTTTATACATACAGCTTTTATACAATATGAGCCCCTTAGAGACCTCACATCTGTTGTACTGCTTAGAGGACTCTTAACCCATTCTGCTGCGTGGAAACAGACTGGGTTTAATTACAGTTGTACTTATTTGAGGTAGGTGTTGCATAGGCGTAAGTGCCTTGAGTGCCTGTTAGGTGTTACAATAGGCATAGGTGCCTGGAGTGTCTGCTAGGTGTTACAATGCCCCAGGGCTTTTCCCTCAAAAGCTCAGGTGTTCCCCCTGCCAGCTGACTGGCTGGATCTGCTAGACCCAACACCAGAGTTCCTTGGGGGGGTTGAGTTCCCCCAGTCCCTTGGCGGGGTGAAGTTCCCCGGAATTCCCTGGGACTCCTCTTGGGAGCATTGTCCCTTGAGCCCAAGACCAGCAGCAGGAGTGCCTGAGTGGCCCATGTACGGGGATTTGTCCCTAGCCAGGGACTTCTGCCAGAGGCAGGAGCCGTCTCCATGGCAAGACCCCTCTCATCTGGAGCTGTCCCTAGCCAGGGACCGCTGCCAGAGTCAGGAGCCTTCCGTGGCAAGACCCCCATCTGGATCATTAGAAGATGCACCCTCGTGGGGAGACTGTGATCCCCCAATCATACTTGGGGTCCCCCTCCCCCCCGAGAGTGGAGCCAGGGGAGGAACCATGCCCTGGAAGCCGCCAGCGTAACTGGTGGATGTGGCGTCGGAATGAGCCACAAGATGGAAAAAGGACTTGGATTCCTCCCAGTGAATGAATGCCCTATGACTAGAATGTGTCACTATCACTTACACATCCTGAGCATAGGAGCAAGAGGAGAGTGTATAAATTTTGCAGGAATGCTTACATGAGGATTACATGCTGGGTTTAGCATCTGTAGCCTTAGCAATGGTAGGTACATGATAATACAGGCTAAGTTGGCAGTATACATTCTGCAATGGTGAAAACCCTTGTTTTTCCCCATGACTTCACTGATGTGACTCTTTACAGTGACTAACACATGTTCAACATAGGCATTCTCATTGGGTACAATAAGGAGATGGTTTTCCTTCACAGTGATATGATACATACAACCAAGTGTTAAGGTAACCCCTTTATTGATGAAACCACTTGGAGTTCCCAAGGTGCCTGCAGCCGTGATGCCTGTGCAGCCACCCGGTCTGGGTGCAGCCTGTCCAGCTTCGTAATGCATCTGTGACCCCCAGCAGAATTCAGCTGGGCTCTTCCTGTAGCTGTGTAAGGTGTGGTGCGGTGTGTGCGAAGAAAATCAGCTAACCTGTGATGCCAGGGTCCTTGAGTGATTCTCTTGCATGTGTCTTTGGTGGTGCGCACCATGCGTTCAGCCTGACTGTTTGTGGCAGGATGAAAAGGAGCAGATGTGGCATGCCGGATCATGCTGGCTTGGAGAATGCCTGAAACTCAGAAGAGGTAAATTGTGGACTATTGTCTGATACTAAAACATCAGGAAGGCCATGGGAAGCGAAGATTCCTCTGAGCACCTGGATGGTCCTGGCAGTAGTAGTAGAGGACACAGGAACGACCTCTAGCCACTTGGAATGGCTATCCACAAGGAGGAGGAAGAATTGCCCCTGAAAGGGCCCAGCATATTCTATATGAACGCGTGACCAAGGAGTGAGTGTCTCCTCCCACCTATGTACAGGGGCCTGGGGCATTTCTGGCCGTGATTGCCGGCACACTTGGCATCCCTGAACCTGGGCCTCGATGTCTTTATCGAGGCCAGGCCACCAAAGATGGCTGCGTGCAAGTGCCTTCATCCTCACTATTCC